>JAAVTH010000320.1:0-25472 GCA_011947325.1 Phytophthora macrochlamydospora
GAAACCTCGGAAAGGCAAAGACCTCGCGTCACGTGGCCTTTAACAGGTTTGTTGCCATGCATGAGCGTGTCGGTTTTCTTGTGGACACTGCATTGCTCATTTAGAACAGGCGACTCCACCAGGTAGACCGGAATCTGCGTGTAGGACAAGCTATCTGTTAGCTTCGAAACACTAGTCTTTCGAGAATGCCAGCCATACCTCTGGTAGACGGATACCGATGGACCTCATATATTCCCACACCTCTTTCACAACACCTTGAGCCTGCAATATAAAAAACCCTGTAAATACAAGTTATTTGACAAAGTAAACGTACTCAGCATACCTCGTTCGAGTCGAGCACCAAATAGTTGCAGCAGTCATGGCAAATTTTGCGACCATCCGTGAGGCTGTGGAAGTTCCTTCCTGGGATCGTTGGCTGTATATGTACAGTGAACAGTTAGACAAAAGTGACATTGCAATGACGAACACAATATTTATAAGCGAACCTCGACACGTTGGCAACTGCAGCAGCGGTCGCGACCTTCGTGCTCCGCACAATACTTGAGCTCCCAGAAGGGCATCACCTACGCACCAAAACAGACCGTCAACACTGTTTTCAACAAACTAGTCATGCACAAAGTGATCCTACCTTGAAAGAGATTTTTGCGTGCCCGATTCGTACGGAATGAAGCCTTCACACACGTCACATCTGTTGGAAAGGCACCTCAGTTGTCAACACGGATGAAACCTCTGACGATCTCCAATGAAACTCACCGTGGATGATAGAGTTGCTTGTAGCACTCATGATGGTAGAACTCTCCATCCTTGATCTGGAACTTGGCTGTCGTGAATTTGCCTTGACACGCAGCGCACCTGAAACACTCGGGGTGGTACGCCTCTCCATTCACATTAATCCTCTGTCCAAACCTACGCAACAATCAATATTAGAAACACAATAAAACAATGACCCAGTTTTCAATGGCAACATACTTGATCTCTCCTTTGCATCCTGGACACTGCATAATGCGGACCGTCCCACACGCTTCGCACGTCGGTTGTGCGTCATTGTCATTGTGGAACGTGCAGGATGAGCAGTTCCATCCCTTGGAGCTGTTGCCATTGCTGCTACGGTTCTCCTTGGGGACTCCTGACACCCTCGTGGTCGTCTTGGTGGTCGTCTTGGGCTTGGGGACACATTCTGGATGGTAGAATCCGCCGTTCACTACACTGAATCGACTCGGCAACGGACGATGGCAACCGGAACAGCAGAAGCAGTCTGGATGGTAGGTCTTGCCGTTCACGTGCAGTCGCTTGCCGTACTTGATCTCGCCCTTACAGGCGGGGCATTGCAGGATGCGGATGGCGTTGCAAGCCTCGCAGTTGCCGCCGTTGTCGTCTGCGTTTAGAAACGTGCACTGCTTGCAGTTCCAGCCCATGGTGCTCTGCTTGTTCTCTGGGTGGCAGATTGAGGAATGTCTGCTGTGCTTGACATGTCTGATTTCGGCCCAATCCTGGCTTTAGTGACGATACGCGAAGAGCTATCTGCCTTGATGTTAGCTATTTATGTTGACAAAGTCGTTAAAGAGAGGTTTGTACACATTGCAATAACAGTTAAAGTCAGGTATACTTTGCTATTGGACAAAATTTGAGTACTGGTAGCCAAGTCCAGAAACCGCCAAGGATCATCTATGGTGCGTGCTGGCCTGCTGCGTGGACGCCGGCGATGTCTCTTTCAGCTGTCTGCACTCGCCACCACTGTCTCCATGTGTCTGACTGTGTTGGTTCCAATTTTGTTGCCGTCTAGAGCTCTTCAGACGCCTCCAAGAACGCCAACGCCACCCCCGGCGGTCCCAATGACGCTCAGGATCTCACTGTCTTCGTACGTGTTCTAGCAAACACCACCTTTCGCGATCTATTCGGCAGACGAATTGATATGTAAACTATTCGATAATTTATGATGCAGGTGCAAAGTCTACTAGAGCAAATGGTACGCTGCTAGACGAGCAAAAGATACTTGAAATTGGTATGACTTTGCTGACGTGGACATTCTTGTAGCAATCGCGGTTCGCGCAGATGTCGGACGCGATTATCGGGCGGATCGACGAGATGGGCTCCCGCATTGACGAGCTGGAGAAGTCGATTGCAGACCTCATGGAGCAGGTACAAACGAACGTCGCAATATGTCCAAAGTTTCTTGCGCTCAACTGTTTACATGGCTGCTAGACGAATGAGGACGGTAGCGACAAGAACCAGGAGCCGACAGCGTCTGGTGAGACTGCCAAGGACAAGACTGAGAGCGTGTAAACGCACGACGAGTATTCGATATGCTTGCAGCTCCTCACGCCCTATCAATACACAACTAAGTCGCTTTTGCATTCCGATTCCTCATTACTAACAGTAACTTCTACTCCTCTTCGTGAAGTGCTTGCCGTCGACAAGCGCCGCACTCATCTAATAGAGAAACCAAACACGAAAAGCTGCAAAATACTAGCGGAAGGAGGACACGCCGTCGTCTAAAGGTCGCTCGCCGTCCGTCCGGCAGCTGCGCTCGCTCTAGCTTCGCTGCGTTCGAGTGCTTAGTCCTTCTTGTCCTTGAACTCGGCGTCGTGCACGTTGTCGTCCTTGGGCTCGTCGCCCGCGGCGCCCTCGCCCTGCTGCGATTTGTACACGGCCTCGCCGATCTTCATCGACATCTTCTGCACCTCCTCGAGCGCAGCCTTGATCTCGTCCGTGTTCTCGCCCTCCGACTTGGTTCGCAGGTCGGCCAGGGCGGCCTTGACCTTCTCGACGGTCTCGGCGTCGATCTTGTCCTCGTGCTCCTTCAGAGTCTTCTCCGTCTGGTACAAGGTCGAGTCGGCCTCGTTCTTGGCCTCGATCAGCTCCTTGCGCTTCTGGTCAGCCGCGGCGTTGGCCTCAGCGTCAGCCACCATCTTTTCGATCTCAGCCTCGGACAGACCGCCGCTCGACTGGATCACAATGTTCTGCTCCTTGCCCGTGGCCTTGTCGCGAGCACCGACGTTCACAATGCCATTGGCGTCAATGTCGAAGCTCACCTCGATCTGGGGGACACGCGGGGCCGGCGGGATGCCCACCAGATCGAAGTTGCCCAGCAGCTTGTTGTCGGCAGCCATCTCACGCTCGCCCTGCAGCACCTTGATGCCCACCTGGGTCTGCGAGTCCGCAGCGGTCGAGAAGACCTGCGACTTCTTGGTGGGGATGGTCGTGTTACGCGGGATGAGCTTGGTGAAGACACCGCCGAGCGTCTCAATACCAAGAGACAGAGGCGTCACATCCAGCAGCAGGATGTCTTTGACGTCGCCACGCAGCACACCGCCCTGGATGGCAGCGCCCATGGCCACGACCTCATCAGGGTTGACGCCCTTCGAGGGCTTCTTGCCAAAGAACTCCTCGACCGTGGTCTGCACCTTGGGCATACGCGACATGCCGCCCACCAGGATGACCTCATTGATATCGCTCTTCTCCAGACCAGCGTCCTTGACGCACTTCTTGCACGGACCCATGGTGCGCTCAATGAGCTTGCCCACGAGCTTCTCAAAGGTGGCACGCGTGATCTTCATGTTCAAGTGCTTGGGGCCGGTAGCGTCGGCCGTGATGAACGGCAGACTGATGTCAGTCTGAGCCAGGCCATCCAGCTCGCGCTTGGCCTTCTCAGCGGCCTCACGCAGACGCTGCATGGCGAGGTTGTCGCCCGACAGGTCGATGCTCGTCTCCTTCTTGAACTCCTCCACGAGGTAGCGCAGCAGCTCCTCGTCAAAGTCCTCACCACCCAGCAGCGTGTCACCGTTGGTGGACTTGACCTCAAAGACACCGCCCGAGATCTCAAGGATCGACACATCGAAGGTGCCGCCACCCAGGTCGAAGACGGCGATGACCTTGCCATCAGCCTTGTCCAGACCATAGGCCAGCGCAGCAGCCGTCGGCTCGTTGATGATACGCAGCACGTCGAGGCCGGCGATCTTGCCGGCGTCCTTGGTGGCCTGACGCTGCGAGTCGTTGAAATAGGCGGGCACAGTAACCACGGCCTGGGTGATGGGCTTGCCCAGGAAGCCGTCGGCCGTCTCCTTCATCTTGGTCAGCACCATGGAGCCGATCTGCGAGGGCGAGTACTTTTGCCCTTGGCCTCAACCCACGCGTCCTTGCCGTTGTTTCCCTTGACGATCTTGTACGAGACCACCTTGGACACTTCCTGGGTCTCCTTGTCCTCGAACTTGCGGCCAATCAGACGCTTGACGGCGTAGAACGTGTTCTCCGGGTTGGTCACGGCCTGGCGCTTGGCGGGCATGCCCACCAGGCGCTCATCGTTGTCCAGGATGGCCACGACGGACGGCGTGGTGCGCGCACCCTCCGAGTTCTCGATGACACGAGCGGCCTTGCCCTCCATGACGGCCACGCACGAGTTGGTCGTGCCCAGGTCGATGCCGATGACCTCGGAGCCAGCGGCGGCCGAGAACATGCGCTTGGCGGCGAAGGACGGGGCGGCGGAGCGGGCGGCGTGGCGCAGCATGGCGATCGGTGTCTGTGTCTGAGCGGTCTGAGCGGAAATGCGCAAGTCTGCGATTGAAGGGCGAGGCGATTGGAGCCACTCGCTTCGTTTGACTTAAGAGATCGTTTGGTATTTTATTTTGTTGATAACTTACCGTGATGGTGGGTAACGCACTTTTTCTTGTGGGGACATTTGCGCGGGCCATTGATCTTGTCGGCTTTGAAAATCGGTGTTGGAGAAGGAGAGAGAGTTCCACAACACCGGCATGGGACCATCGGACCTTCCGCTTCCCGATGTGAACTTCATACCCTTTTTCAGGAATGCATGAATTCGATAAATTACCGTAATATTCGGCGCGCCTTCCAGAATGGTCGGTCAGTCGTACTTATCCGAGGAGCGCGTCATCAGTCGCGACCAAGAAGCAGGACCGCCACAGGCAAGACGATGGTGTCGCTGTTCGGCCACAAGAAGGAGGGCAGGACGCTGCGCCCGCGCGTGCGGCGCGCCACGCCGCTCATGGACGTGGGGATGGCCGTCTTCCTGGGCGCCGTCACGGGCGTGTACATCTTCAAGGACACGATGCAGCGCTGGCAGATCTCCGAGGGCGAGTACGTGGCCAGCGAGGTCAACAAGGCCCAGTGAATGTTGACTGAGTCCGCTAGGGAAGACATCCAAACCCAAAATGTCGCTTGAAGGTATTTGAAAAATTGGGTGTAATAGCTTTATAAAAAGTAGTTTTACGTAGTTGATCTCACCCCTTAGCAGTTGATGGAGATTGGTTTCGGTGACGAGAGTGCAGTGGCTGATAGACGCGTTGTTGGAGTGAACCTCGTAAGACAGTGTATGATCTCAATACAGTGTATTTAGCCTTTATCTCTCTATCTAATGCCTATGCTCAAGACGTGCTCAGTCTGAGGCAAAGAGGAAGTGAGGACGCCTCGGACTGCGTCCTCGGCGTCTTAACTCTTTTGCCTTCGATCCTCATCGCACCATTGATTGGCAGGGATCTCTCTACCTTATCCGGCAACTGTGCTCCGGATATCCCCTTGTACTTGCTACTCAAAATATATCGCTTTAACAAGGTTTCAAATTCATTTAGTCTTTGGCTGCCAGGTGACCGCCTGGCTGCTCTAACCAACACGCGTCCACCGTCATGAAGACCTACAAGACCACCGTTATGTAACCCTACGAGGCCACCGCTATGTAGTTCTACCTACGAGTCCACAGTCACGTAGGTGGACCGACGAGTGCAGAGCCATGTAGTTTACCTACGAGTTTACAGTGGCGGCCATACAGCCATGAGCAGGATCACTTACTCCTATGGCCGTACAGCCAACAGCCCCTAAGAGAAGTACCAATGACAATATGAAACTCCACGCGAAGTCACGAGGCACATTACTTGCCATCAATAATAAAGTGTATTAAGTCGTTGTTGAGGTTGAGGCTCGCCATGCCCACTTGAAGTTTGTATTGATTAACACCGATCTTATCCTGTACAAACTGAAGTGCTTGTCAATCTCCATGTGACTCAATGAATGCACCATTTAACGGTTGGCAGTGACTGCAATTGTTGTAACACGTGTCCTGCTCCCAAAGCAGTCCATTTAATGCATAATATCACTTCTCTTACCTTCTTTTACTCAAGCTCTACTCTTCAAGTCCCCTACGCAGTGCACCCCGCAATAGTCGTCAACAAAACGACACCTTGTGTAAAGAAGAAGAAATAGACGTCGATGCTTTGACGGGGTCGCCGATCTGGTGCTCAAACATTTTGCCTTTTCGTTGACTTGTTGGCCTCGCGCGTGGTCGTCTCGGGTATACGAATCGGCTTGTCACGAAGTTAGCAGAGCTCTCGGTGTAGCTGGAGCTCTGACTAACGAGATCTTGGCAACACTTAAGAGGAAGCAGGTCGTTTATTTAATTGTTGAGTCGTGCGCGTTCTCGCTCTGTCTTAGAGGTCTTAGAAGAATCACACGTCTGCTTGGCCAGAGCAGTGAAGACTTGTTTTGTCTTTGGTTGATTCAAGAACGAATGGGACGAGTCACCACTCCGTACGGTGCTTCAACTTGAACCTCATTCTTTCTGCACTCGCTACTCCATACTAATCTTACGTCTTGTTAAAATGGCCGCTTGTCATTGGTTTGTCCCGAGCATCTGCTCCTCTGGGCACTAGTGATGGGGACGTAAACCTAATCGGCTTCCCGTCAACCAGCGAGTGTTCCTGCCTGTTCACGTTAACTTGCCGTCAACGCAAAGCACATTCGTACTTAAGCAAGGGGATCTTTCGAAGGTGGGCCCCAGGTATTAGCCGACGCCGACAGCAAGACTTGGCGACGACAGCAAGACACTTGACGCTCCACCGCAGACCCGTGCCGACGCAGCAGAGACTTGGCGACGCAGAGACTTGGCGACGACAGCAAGGCTCGAAGCCCGGCAGCAGACCCGTGACGACGGGCTTCCAAGTCAAGCTGCCGACACTAGTAGGGGTGGTAGATACTGCACTCGCCGCTGCTCGAACGCTCTTGGTGTGTAGGACGCCAGTCGTTCCTGTGTTGCAGTTTGTGGTGGTGATGGTCTCCGGCGCATCGGAAGAACGGCGTGTTCTGGCTCCGGAACCGCTTCCACAACAACGGGTGCTGTTCACGATGCAGAGAGTTCACCGGAAAGACTACTGGTCCTTTGTGTGTTTGATCGCTCCCAGTGCACGGCTACCTGAAGGTAAATCTAAGTGGACATCATCCGACGCAACTGGAACTTATTGTCTCAAGTGCGAGGTTGAGTTCGCCTATAAGTCCGGCAGCAGCAAAGACATTCGACAGCACATGGTTGACAGCCCTCCAGAGGAACTTAAAGACCGAGAACGTGTGAGTACCAACAAGGTGGTGAAGAGCGCCATTGCGGCGAAGCGGAAATCTACGGTAGCCTTCTTGTCTCCAACAACAAAAAAAAACAAGGAAAATTAACCCGATCGAAACGGAAATCGCTACAAGACTCTTTGTGGAGTGGATTGCCAAGTGCCTCCGCCCGATTAACATCGTGGAAGACGGAGAACTACGTCTATTCTTGACGTACATTCAATCCATCAATGGAATGTACGAGCCACCGTCACGGAGCTCAATGACTGATCATCTTCACACGCATGCTCAGCAGATGCGCCCGCAGGTCAAAGAACTCATCAGAAAAAGGATCTCAATATTATTCACTAACAACTGGCATGTGGACGTCTCGCTCAAATGAAAGTTATCTCGCTTCGACAATCCATTTCGTCACAGCAGACTTTGTACTGGTGAGCAGAACGCTCGAGGTCATTCATTTCCCAGGAATACACACGGGGCCAGAATCGCAAGCAAAATCACCAGATTACTTGGTGACTGGGGTCTCGACAAATCTCGCGCCACCAAAGTCATCCGAGACAATGGATCCAATATTGTGTGCGGCTGCGACCGAAATGGGTGTCCAACATTTTGGCTGTGTGGCTCATTCTCTTCATCTAGTACTATCAACTATACTTTCAAAATCGCGCACTGAGCTGGAATCATTTCTTTTGCAGGCACCACCTCCAACTGAAGATACTAGTGTTTGTGATGATGATGAAAATGAGGAGCAATGGACAGAGGACTCTCAAGTTGAACTTGGAGCGATAGATGACTTGGAGAGGAGCGCCAAAATTTAGAATTGGCTGTTGTTGAAAGATTGCTAGGAGATGACAGATTTGATTGCGATACAGGGACTATTGACATTATAGAAGATGACAGTTTGGACGAAGGACTCTTGGATGGCACGTTGAGTTCACGTAGAGCCCATCACCTCATTGAGGCTTTGTGTATGGCTAGTGGCATTACTAGAAAACACGTTTATGAATTTCGTAAAATTGTTAACTACTTTCGGAGGAGTCCAAAAGGTACTGGAAAACTGAAATCTCTTCAAAAAGTCGTGATCCCGCTCACTGTGATTAATGACGTCGCAACCCGGTGGAATAGCACACATGCAATGTTAAAGCGCGTCGTAGAACTTCGTAAACCGATTGTCAAATTCGTGAAGCATATAAAGAAACCGGCTGGAAAAGTGAAATTTAGTGATTGCAAAATGTCATTGCCAACTGACGAGATGTGGTTCGACATCCAGTGTCTCGACAAGCTTCTCATCAGCTTTGAAGGGATGACAAAAGCTTTGTCAAAATATCCTACCGTCACGTTAGTTCTACCTTGCCTAAAACTTCTGGAAAAACGATTAGCTCGCAAGAATATTTTTGACAAAGTCGTTCAATCTCATGATGGTGAATTTTACGTCGCAGCAGCGCTTAAACGACTGCATTTAGTTCGTCGGCATTTATTGCTATTACTAAAAACACGCTTCAGCGATCTGCCCTAAGACGTCAAGTATTGCTGCTTGCTAGACCCAAAATTCGCCCATGGCCGTTTTTCACTTCAACAGAGAAAATGAAGGAGTCAAGTTTCTTGTAGATGAAGCAATGCAACTTTCTGGAGTTTACGTATCTGATCACGACATGAGTTTTGAGGAAAGCGCTGACAGTGATTGTAAGCTCGATTTCATTGCTGAGCTTACGAACTTACCTCAATCTCAACCCGAAATTTATACTGCGTCATCTTCAATGAGAGAGGACGCAGACGCTGAAGTTTCTTTGAATTTTGAGCGGTGCCAGCTTCGAGATAAAGCTGCAGCACAAAGTAAGCATCATCGGAAGAGCCAAAAGACCTAGAGTCTGCTTTAGAATGGTAGGAAAAATGCTGGGGATTTTGCATTCTTGGCTCCTGTTGCAAGAAAATATCTTGGCACTGTCGCAACATCAGTGCCGTCAGAGCGATCCTTCCCTGTGCTGGGAATACGGTGACGGCCCGACGCAACAGGCTGTCCGGATCAAACGTTCGCGATATTGTTTTTATTCATAATAACTCCGTTAAAGACGAGTCTAGCGATGAGGAATAATTAATGAAATGCATTCATTTTCCACACACCAACAGAGCACTTCCGCATCGCTGAGCTGCACGTAGCAGTTCTCAGAAGCTGGAGAACGACGACATCTTCATCCACGACCACGACAACTTCATCGACGAGTGATAACACCTCGAACACTGCGACGAGCAGCACCTTGGACTCTCCGGCCAGTAGCACTTCTGACACTACTTCGAGCGGGAACACGGAAAGCGAGGCTGACACCAAGTCGAGCGGCAACTCTGACAGCCCGTCCAGCGGCACTTCGGACAGTCCATCGAGCGGTGACTCCAACAACAGTCCGTCGAGCGGAAACTGGGGAAGCTGGTCGAACGGTAACTCAGCCACCCAGGCGCCGAGCTCAACGTCTGCACCGTCCTCCGGTGAGTCCGACAGCCCATCCAGCGGCAACTCGGACAGCCCGTCGAGCAACAACTGGGGCGGCAACAACAACGGGGCAGCAACAACCGGGAGAGCTGGTCGAATGGCAAGTCGGCTACTCAGGCGCCGACTTCTGACTCGACCGAGTCCGTGGCTGGCGAAGCTGATACTACCGTGCTGAAGGCTTCGTCTCCGTCGTCCAAGTGCGCCCGCAAGCGCTCACTCGAAACTAGGCATCGCTCTGTGTCAGTCGCTGTTGGCTACCGACATTTTGTTGTGAAAGTGTAGTTTACGATGCTCCGTGTAGATTGGCAGCAGCCTCGTAGTTGTCTTCCAATTCAGTTGAAAGTTGGTCTAGTATTGTAGATCTCAATCCATTGCTGGTGAACTTGTTGCAGTCGCGTGTCGTGTGAGAACTACCAGCCCGTCAGCCATTCCGATACTGTGCCACACTGGTCCTGGTTTTGCTTCACACCCAGCACTAGCAACCTCAAGCTCCTCTGGTATCCAACAGCTCACCCGCCCACAGACTCCATTGACACCAGTGCGAACGCATTTCCCCACTGAAACTCCTGCCCTGTTGTAGCGACCACCGCCGTTGACTGCGGACCCGCTGTGATCAAATAAACTCTGGCAGCTTCTTCACACGTACGAGGCAACTTCACTAGCAATTGCTCGTAGGAACATCCCGTGTCCGCAATTGATGGTTATTAATACCGAGCTGGCCCTCCCAGTTGCATCCAAAGGTGAAAACTTGTCCCGACTCCAACAGCACAACAGAATGTGAATCTCCACAAGCGATGTCGAGAACTGGTACATCGTTAGCTGGAAGGCGGACTGGTGCAGGCTCCAGAGCGTGTGGATCAAGTACAGTGAGCGCCCAAACCAAGCTGCCCATACAAATTCGATCCCTACGCGTAAATTCCGTTGCTGGTTAGAGCTAGAACGTGGTGATCGCCACAGGCGACTCGGAAAATTTTCTCTGGTTGAGAGAACCACGGCACTCGCTCCGGAATAGTGTTCGGCGCTGCTACCGTCCAGGTTTCCGATCCATGTTTGCTCCATGTATCAGGCCAGTTATCGTCCATGTATGAAAACTATATTTTTTCTTTCGCGTCCAGTGTTCCTCCATGTATTTATTTTGACTCTCCAGTTTTTCTCCATGGATTGCGTGGGCAGTCAGTTTTACGTTTATTCCTGGAATCAAGAAGTCTAACACAAGCACCTCTGCCGGCAGAAGTCATCAAAGAGCTGCACCGCTTCGCTGCGCTATGTTGTTACCTGTGCAACCAAGACGGCAAGCGGAGGTATCGTCTGTAGCAGAAGATCATGTTGAAGGTGAAGCTACACCTGACAGGCCAATTTCCATGGCAAATGGAGGAAGCATTCCGGCTGAACAGTTCACAGGAACTGGTTCGCTGGGAAACACAGAGGAAAATGAGCAGAGCGACGCAGTCATGGTATGCTGCGTCTTAATGACTGTCCATCGTGTGTGGTAGCTAACACCCATTCACCCTTTGCATTTGGACAGATCAAAACGCCTCGCAATACAACGCGACGGACGGTGAAGATTCACAGCGCTCCCTTGCCGGTAGTCGCCCCCACATCACGCCACGATAATTGGGACGCTTGGGTTGATTATCTTAAAGATTATCAAGCCAGAACATACCAAGTTATTGCTGTTAGCGAAACAATGAATTGTGGGCTTCGTAACAAAAACTTGCGTCGACGAAAGCAGCTCAACAAGGCAAACAGGTCATGTACGTCCCTACCGATTGGAAAGTATATCAACGGACATATATCTGCACTCACGGGTGGCCTGTCAAAGACCGCGGAGTTGGGATTAGGCCCAAGAGATTCTTGCGCAGCGCTGGCTGTCCATTTCGCTTCGTAGTTCAGATGAATTTCGACGACCACTGGTTCCTTGAGGTGAAGAATGGTGTGTTCGAGCATAATCACGCTGTAGGTCCTCAAGAATACAAAACGTACACCGGCAATCGAGGTGTTCATAATGACGCTATCGCAACCGAGGCTGATGCTATGATTCGATTTGGATGTAAGAGGTCTAGGATTTATGCTAGATAATATACAAGCATGCCTTCTTTCCACTACACTACGTTTTGGCTGGTCTTCTACTCCATATTATACAGCAGCCACCGTGCAATGAAGGTGAATACAGTATATATTAGCAGAGTAGTCCAGGACATGTACTCATTACTACATGTCCTGTAGCATAACCTCCTTCCGAGTCATTCTTGACAATATCAAGAATGATACATATTATGTATCGTGTACGCAGCGGTGGAAAGTAATTTAAAATATATGCTATGCATGGACGATAACTGGCCTGATACATGGAGGATCGGAAACCTGGACGGTAGCACTGGCCAATAGTGTTGCCTCGCCCTAGAGGAGGCATTGTAGACGGTGACGCACTTTGGCAGCTCTCCCAGCTGAAGAGACCTCCTGACGACGACACTGCCATGAAAAAGTTGTCACCGGCCGCGATTTGACGGAGGTCGCCAACATCGGCAATCGTCTTCGTGCGGGCGAGAGGCTTCCCGCCGAGTAAACCGAAGGAATCACCTGGAGGGTCCGCATCTAGCGTTGCTAAAGAAGATGCAGCTTGTAGCATGGGATCGCTATTGCCTTCACCCTCATAGTTTGTCTTGATTGCACTTGCCTCTTCCTCCTCAAAGACTCGAAATGGCTCGACAGCTCTCCACTGATGCAGTTTGTGTCCGGTGCTCGCTGCAAACGACGCGTGGTTCGAAGCGGCTGTCACAATGTTCCTCAGGCCGAGCCTACGAAAGAGTCATTTGTCAACATATAGACAGCGAGGATTGCCGTTTTAGCAGGCTTGCGTACTCTTCCATCCGAATCATGAGCAGTCCCATTTCGTCCCTGTCGACTAACGACACGGAGCGGTACAGCGAAGCCTCGCTATCAGCTTCCGGCTCAACGCCAAGCTCCTCTTTCTCCTGCTCGTGGTTGCTCAGTGCGTTCTTCCCAAAGTAAGTGCTGCCCAACAAAACTACCTGCTTCTTTGGCGAACAACAAGCAATAGAGTCGCGAGCAATTGCGAACTTCAGCACTGCGGGCCCGAGCCATAACCACACGCGATCGCATCTCCAGTCGCTCCGGATCGTACACACAGGCAACAACATCGAAGCTCGGCGAATAGCGCCTACGCAGAGTTGCAATCGACTCTAATGAGTCCACTGCTGTCGGCGATGGAGCTCTTCCAACCTGTTGGTACAGTTGTGTAGGCGATATACCAGCCGATTTATTGCCAGTCACTGACTTTGTCGGTGACGTCAAGTGGTCGGCGCCAGAGATCCCGCGACTCGCGTAGTAGCTGGCGAACTGCTTGAGCTGTCGCCGCCGCTTGACGCTGATGATAACGTGGGCCAGCGACACATTGATGGGCTTGGGTTGACCCCTACTGGCGCTCTTGGTGGCGTCTACCGCACTGGAGAGGTACATTTTGCGCCACATGACGCGCAGGAACTCAGTCTCGTCCAGACATTGGCGCTTGCGTCGCAGCTCGTCCACCAGCTCCAGCAGGTCTCGCCTGACATCCCCGGCGGTGAACGGAACCAGCGAGCGCTGCAGCTCGACGTCGCTGACTTGGCCGTTGCATTCGAGCTCGAGGAAGAGCTGGCCTCTAAAGCTTTCGCGATTTACTGGTCCTGCATCTTCATTTAACCACGGACTTGGCTTTGCGCTTGTGTTTAAACGTCTCCTACGCATTGTTCTGAGTTGGCGGCTCATTCTTGACGCCCTGTAAGGCAGCAAAACAGATCTTAGTATATGGAGCAATTAGCAGGCTATCTGGTGAGCCACGTACGATCTTGTCTCCGTGCAACTACGCGATGCAGAGCTTGTAGTAGTGTGCCCTTCTGCCACTGCTGCGCCAGTGTGGTCATACATCTTATTAAAATGAATATGCCCTCAATCAGGTTTTATTTGACGGGAATTGACGGCAAACAACGGGAACTTAACGTTAACAGCGTTTACGTCCCCATCACTACTGGGCACTCGTCCGTTGCTTCTTGCTCCTGGCTTCATCATGATCCTGTCACACGGCTTGTCGTCAGTTGGTCCAACGCTTTCAGCAGGATCAACACTGTCGGTTGTGGCAGGACCGTCGCCCTCCTCCGCAGTTGGGCTCCTGCCCTCCGTGTCGGTGCCGGAGTTGCTCGACGTTATGTTGTCCTTATCCTCCTCCTCAGCTAACCTATCACTAAGCTAAGTTACTTTGAATACATGTTCGTCAGCTCGACTGAAATTCCCCGTGTAAAACACGGCATTAGTTATCCCTCTTGTAGTACTATTTTCGAGAACAGGCCATGGCAGCCACCGCGGCTGCCACCGCAGCTGCCATGGCTGGCTGCCGCCACCATCGCCGTCGTCGAGCGGTCATTTGGCACTGACTGGCATGGATCCGTCTCCGCTGAAGCGCAAGAAGAGCAGCGACGGCGGGATCGCCGCGACGGTGAACAAGACCCGCGTGAACCCCAAGTCCCCGACACAGCTGCGCGCGTTGGACATCGTGCTCGACAGCGACCCTGTTTTTCGTCAACATGGTCGCTTTCGTGAACATGGCGTTCGTCGCGCGGCTGTACAGGGACGAGTTCTGTTGCACAGGTACGACCGAGGCGCTGGTGACCGCGTACGAGCTCCCGTACAAGACCTTCAAGCTGGACGGCACGGAGGTCCACCTAAAGCCGCCGGACGCCAAGCGGTACATCGTCCTGGCGGAGCTCCGTGCCGTGGTCCGGTGGGAGCCCTTGGACGACCTGCTCTCGCGCCGAGCTGGGAAGCTCTGGCAGCATGCATCGTCGGCCATTCGATTCGCGCCCGCCCCACGCAACCTGATCTACCCGCTGGTGGAGCTTCACAAGGACGACACCTTCGAGTGCTGTTATTTCATCGAGCTGAGTGAGTTCGAGTTCTGCTTTGGAGATGGCGTCGGTCTACTCCTGAACAAGATCGGATCGACCCGGCATTGGAAGGGCTTCAAGGCCAGACTGCCATCTCTCCTAAAGGACTACAAGGAGGCCATCGGTCGTGGCGGAATACATCCGCGATGGGCGCTCAACTTGTCGGAAAAGAATACTGACGGTTCGAGGCGTTTTCAGCCGAGCGACGTTGTTGCCATCGAGAATATTGCCCACCGACTTGCCCTGCAGGCTGGAGTCAACTGCTCCAGAGAGGTGGGGGCGTTCGCCGAAAGGAGCTGACAAAGAACTTGCCAGTGCAAGACCAGCTCATGCAGCAAATTATGGTCACTGCGCTGCGTGTTTTCCTGGCCGATCGGGTGCGTCTTGTGCACGATAAAGCAACTTGTCACTAATAACGTGTTGCTGTTGTTGTAGAACCCCAAGAAGAACCCTGAATGAACGAGGCCAAGCTTATTCGCTTGGTGTTGGAGCTGAACAATGAGGAGTTTTATGCCGATGGCGACAGAGCACTTGCTCTGAAAGCAGGAAGGAGCGTCCGCGAACAATTCATGCGATTTTTAATGGCGCTCAAGTGTGCTGAGGAAGACGATCTCGGAGCAGGACAGATCAAGGCTGTTGGAGCCAGGATCACGCTGGCAGAAAAACAATCCGTGATCAGGTGGATTCAGAGCGGAAACAAATCGGCGGCGGAAGCGCAGACTCACTTTTTCCAGGCGCACAATTTGGTTCTGCAGACCAAGACAGTCAACAAGTGGCTCAAGAATAGCGCCAAAATCCTCGAGGAAAGCGGCGACAAGAAGAACATGGGGAATGGAGGACGCTCGCCTGCGCTCAAGGAGGCTGAAACGGCTTTGGTGGAGCTGATCAACGCGAGGGTCCAGTCGGGCGAGTGCGTCTCGTACGAGTGGGTCGCGGAGAAGGCTCGCGAACGATCCGATGCTCCTGCCTTCAAAGCCTCGCCTGGCTGGTACCAGAAATTCAGGAAGCGCAACAAAGATCAACTCCTGCTGGGCTGTGATGCTGCCGTGGTGGTCGCGGTGGTCGTCTACTTTTCCGTCGTGCAGTATGAATTGAGTCTGTATATTAATTGAGTCTGTCTGCACAGCTTCAGTCTCTCTGTCGATCCATCTCGCGGTAGTTGACGCTGACCTGGTGCGTTGCTGTCGACTATAATCGCAGGCACACTGACGCTGGCGCAGGGCTGGATGGTGTGGCGCACGCGACTCGTGAGCGACGCGCTCATCCGCCGCACGTTCTGCCAGGCCTACTGCAACTGCTTCCTGCTGCAGGCGCTGGCACTGCTCCGAGCTCAGATCTCATCGCCCGAAAGCCACTCGCCAGAGCTTGATCTCCTTGTCGGTGCCGCCCGTGGCCAGCAGGCGAGAGGACGACGCGTCTTGCGGGCTCGGGTGCAGGAAGTTCAGGCTCAGCACAGCCTCGTTGAGCCCTGTCGGGCCGCAGTGCAGGCGGATCTCGGGCGTCGACTCGCGTACCGTGGCCATCGTGCTCTACGGGGTTGTCTTCCCGCCAAAATGGAGAAACGCACTTAACTGCGGATGAAATCGTACTTGTACGAAGTGGTACAGTGCGCTTAATCGAATGGCGTGTCCAGTGTCGACGTCAGTCGTACTTATCCGAGAAGCGCGTCATCAGTCGCGACCAAGAAGCAGGACCGCCACAGGCAAGACGATGGTGTCGCTGTTCGGCCACAAGAAGGAGGGCAGGACGCTGCGCCCGCGCGTGCGGCGCGCCACGCCGCTCATGGACGTGGGGATGGCCGTCTTCCTGGGCGCTGTCACGGGCGTGTACATCTTCAAGGACACGATGCAGCGCTGGCAGATCTCCGAGGGCGAGTACGTGGCCGGCGAGGTCAACAAGGCCACGCAGAATGCAGCGCAGAGCAAGACGGAGGAGCCAGCAAGGAGTTAAAAAGCTGATGATGAAGCAGTTAATAGAGGCTACTGGCCATGGAGGTTGCAGAGCGACCGTTGTTGATGTTAAAATGGTCTCCAGAAGCTTCAATTGGAGCTGCAATGATCGAGGAAGCAGGGTATGAATATATTGGAGAAGATGACAATGTGAAGTGAGCAGTTCTTGCCGCAGAGAGCTCTGGAGACGAAGGTGGTCATGAGCCTCACATTCTGGTTCATTTCTAAACGCTAAAGAATTGTTTTCAGGTCTTAATTAGGATCTAAAACAATTAAGGTTTATTGTGGATAGACTTCATTTTGGGCAAGACTCGGCGGCATGAGCGACGTGGCGCAGATCTTGGGGCTCGCGGGGCCCAAAGGCGGCGCCAATGGGGCCAGCGAGCTAGAGCAGTTGAAGCCGTCGGGTGCACCGACGCCTGCGCACAAGCAGGGCAAGCACAAGAAGCTCACGGGCATGCAACGGGAGGTTCTGGAGCTGCTGGAGAGCAACCACCGCGCCAGCCACGCGTTGTACCAAGGATTCGGCAAGACCAGTCTCAAGCAGAAGTGGCAGGAGCGACGCAGCCTTCCAGCCGTTAAGTGGCTGCGTAAACCTTTCAAAAACCCAGCGAGGGCTGCTCTACAGGGCGAGACAGATGACCAGACGCTAGTGTTGACACATTGGGTAAAGGCTCACATGGAGCAGCCGGACTATGTGTTTGCCAGGTTTAATGTCAAGAGCGACACTACTAGTTATTCGGAGGAGGAGTATAAGGAGGTGTTGGCTCCCCATCAAGACCCAATGATGAAATGGAGCAAGGAGGAGACGGATCTGCTCATGAAGCTCTGTCAACGCTTCGATTTGCGCTGGGTCGTGGTCTCGGACAAGTATAATTCCAGTTCTGTTGCGAAAGACGCATCCCGGTCGATGGAAGATATTAAATATCGCTACTACGAAGTGACGAGGCTGCTGGCAGAGCACAGAGAGAAGAAAGCTTGTGGAGAGCGGGCGCTCAGTGGTGATGATGCTGCGCTTGTTACAGCTGCAGAGACTATTACCGCATCGGCAAACGAGTCTGTCGCGGCGAGCACTCCGGCGGCAACAGCGCCGTCGACACCTGCCTCCACTAGTGAACAGCATTTCAAATTCAATATTGCGTACGAAATGCAGCGCAAGAGACAATTAGATCTCGCGTTCAGTAGGACTGCCGAGGAAGAGAACGAGATTCGTCGTCTGAATGATGAACTGCGCGGTGTGGAGCAGCAGCTAAAGAAAGCAGCGGTCAAGGTGGACTCAAAGAAGAGAAAGGAGCTGGCCAATGTCCCCTACGAGATCAAACGCTCACTTCCGACTGGTGTGATCCTACGGAGCTCCTTGTTGGCGCTGCCACAGCAGAAGCATGCGCTGAGCGCAAAGCTACAGAAGAAGCTGCAATTGTTGCTGGATGAAATGGGCGTTCCTCCACGTCCAATGCCCACAAAGCCCGTTTGCGAAACCTTCGACAAGCTGCGTCAGGACGCAGTGGGTCTCCTTTCGCTACGGAAACACTTGAAGAGCAAGCAGAATGAAGCGCAGTCGCTACGAGAGCGGTATCACGCGCTCACAGGTCAAGAGTACAACCCGATCACCACTCCCGTTACACGATCAGGTACGAACATTTCATGTGTTATTTTCCCTCAAGAATTTGCTAACAAGCCGTTGATTTTGGTAGAACGACCTGGAGATGTGGAGATCGATGCTAGCAACGGCGCTAACTCGGCAGCGAACCACACGCCGGGCTCAATTAGCAAAGGTGGGGTCGCTTTGTTGGGTTAGATAGTGATGATGCTCAGGCTGATTGAAATTGCTTATGATGTGTATTCTCAGGTAAAACCTCAAAGCACTCGGAGAAGGCACTTCGCGCTTCTTCCAAGAAGCGCAGCTCCACTGCACACCCAGCACTCCCTGCCAAGCGAAACAAGAAAAATCTACATTAATCTTCTCAATCAAGTCCTGCAGACACTTGAAATTGCTTCTGTTGTCTGTCTAAAGTCTGCAAACGTTTCCGCTGCAGTCGATCCTGCGCAAGTGAAAAATAATATCTACAGGGGGAATGGCTTCATGGACAACTTCACTGCCCATGGGGAGACCTCTTTTCTTTTTTTTTTTCATGTTTTTTTTCTTTTGGGGTCTTTCCTCTTCTCTTTTTTTTTTCAATGAACATCATATTCCCCGTCCTAATGTCGGCATCACTTGGCAGTCTTCAGTCTCGAAACGTGATCTTCCATTGAGAGGGTTAGCTAGCTTCCCCACTTCTAGTAGTATGGGTGGAAGCCGCGTCCCCTTCCGCCACGGAATCCTCCTCTCGGGGTCCGCGTCCTCTTCCCCGGCCACGGCCTCGGCCGCGACCTCCTCGTCCTCCACGGGTCATATTGAACCCGCGGACGTTCAGCCTCTTGGGCGTGACCTTAAGTTGTCTGCCTCTAAACATGGTGTCATTAAGCAGCAGAGCACTCTCGACGGCATCTCTAGACGCGAACTCAATGTACGCGTAGCCCTTGGGCTGGCCCGTGAACTTGTCACACAGTATAGTGACGCGGTTGATGGTACCGCACGATTGGAACAGCGCCTGCAGCTCCTCGGGCGTGCTGCCGTAGTCCACCTGGCCGATGTAGACGGACGTGTCGTCCATCTGTGCCGGCTGAGCCGTTCCGCCCATCTCGCTCAGCGAGGAAGCCGTATTTTTACCCATTTGGGACTCGACTTCCGACTGCATCTCGTTGAGCTTGGCGGCCTCCTCCTCCATCTCCTTGACGCGGCGCTTCATGTCCTCGATCTCGGCGTCGACTGCCTCTGCCGACTCGGCAGCCGGCGCCTCCGTCGTAACGGCAGCTTCTTCCTCGCCCTGCGCCAGCTTGGCCGCCTCGGCCTCGAGCTTGCTCACGTCCACCGCTTCCTCGGCCATCTTGCTGTTTGTATACTGTCCAAACGAAAAACCGTTACGGACAATTTGGGTACGAACCGGGGTTTTGGTACGTGCTGCATTTACCCAAAACGATGAACGGGGTGCGATGGAGTCGCTGCTGAAGGCCTGGGATGACGCTACTGCGCCACTCGACGCCCGTGAGAGGGAAGACCCGCTGGTGTTTGCGTCTGCAGCTGAGATAGTGGCTGCATCAAGCGTCAAGAAGCTACAGGACGCGACCACCGAGAGCTGTCGCCCCTGGGACCATCAAGACTTCCTGCAGCGGGTCAGCAGCTTCAGTATCGCGTGCTGGTTCGCCAAACCAGAGCCAATTAACGCGTTTCAGAGTGCTCGACATGGTTGGAGGAACTCTGCACCGATCAACTACAATGCACGTGGTACGTTAATAAAATGAATCATTTTATCATAAAGAGAACTAATGTATTTCATGTAGTTGCAAGCAGTTCCTGTGCTTCCAGATCCATGACAAGTTAAGTGAGAGTGGAGCCATGAAAGTGGCCGAGAAGTTTGCTGAGCAGTTGGTTACGGGACACACTGAGCTCTGTCCATGGAGAGAGAACCCGTCTCCAAAGGCCTTCACAACGGTGAGCTTTTGCTGTTAAGAAATATATTGAAAAATAAGAGTTACTGACGATGTAGTGATGCAGCTGCCTATCGCAACAAAGCGTCAGGTGTCCGAGATGCTACTGAGTCGCCTTCGAGAAGATGTAGCAAAAATAAGAGTAGATGAGAAGCTGAAGAAGAAGTTGGATGGACTTCGAGTTGCGGGGACAGTAATCGATAGGATCCTGCAAGAAGCGAGAAATGATGGTGCTGGAACTCCACTGAACGCAGGGACAATGGCATCCAAGCTGTTGGTGTATTGTAGTGTGGCGGATGACGCGCTGATGAGCTCCGCTGCACTCGTCAACGCCGCGCTGCTGATTGTCTGCGGATGGCAATTTGACAAGCAAATCGACGCTGACAAACATGTACTTTGGTGTGGCTCGTGCAATCGACGATGGGAACTGCTGTCGTTTAGTGGTAGTGTCGACGAAGAGACTAAAGAGAGCGAACCACCAACTAAACGCACCAAGAGGGAGCCACGAGTCGAAGGTTTGTTAGCGCAGCATCGACACTTTGTCCGTGGGTGGCAGAGCGCCGGTCAGACCAGCGCCCTACGGACGTGATCGATGAATACGGAGAGAACGATGCCAAGTTGTGGGAGTTCATGAAGTTGCCAGGATGGAAACAATATGCGCAGGTAGGAACAACCCCTGCGAATTCTATTGAGTATTGCATTGAGCTGACAACCTTCGATGTATTAGGCTCTGCAGCCTCTTGTTCAACAAACGGAAAATGCTATTGTTCCGAAGACGTCGAGTGAACAAAGTAACACGCGCGTACTCGACCCAGTTGAAGCGCTAGAATCCGTTAGAGCTGTGCTGGAGCTGTGATGCGGGTAATCAGAAAAATAAACGATGTGTTCATCTAAGACTCGTGTCGTAGGGGAAGTAGATCTGGAACTCTTCGGATGCACGGGATACTGGCTCAAAAGCAGGATGCCCATCCGGACATCATCAACTTTACCGATGTCCGTCGCCCATCCAAAGTCGTAGTATGACCGACAAAGGCACAGCCCACGAATCAATTCCGAAGGGAACGTCTCAACCAGCCACGTCGCCGCCATTCTTCACGGTCAAAACCTGCTTGAAAGCGGCTTCTCGTGAAGGCTTCGACCAACAGGTCACCATCTCCGTCAATATCACGCCTTGAAGCCACGACCAAAACGTGGATGTGCTTGTACTTCGGTAGTCGACCGCGTGGCCCCTTTGGACAAGCAGTCACGAATTGAGTTTGCAGCATCCATCTCCTCACCATTGATAACACTTAGACTTCTGCGGGAATCAACCCTTTCTTCAGCTGCTTTGCGACGCGGTCGTTGTCCGGCATCCACTTGGATGCTGTAGTCACAGCCAGCAACAGGTCCATGGTGCCCGTGTATTGTAGTTTCGTATTGATCTTTTGGTTGCAGGGATATCTGTGGTGAAAAAACTTCGACCCAGATCCACTGCACTATAATGGCTCAAGAAGACAAGTTGGTAGTAGCTTGCTAAACTTGAGATGGAGAGAAGCGTTCATCAGGTGATAAGAACCTATCAATCGAGTCATGACTAGACCATCTCCATTCATCCACCAGAACGACAACAAGTGATTGAGAAAATATTAACTCGATTCGCTTGATCTAGAGTTAAGTGAATAATCTTGTGTTCCAGCGGAAGCGCCACAAATGGGTAAGACAGACGTCTACCATCCGTAGCCCCAGCCACCATATCCCCACGGGCCACCATAGCCGCCTAGCCTCCCCAGCCGTAGCCGCCGTACGGGTAGCCCCACCCACCGTAGCCGCCATAGCCTCCCCACCACTGCTCCTTCTTCTTGCCGTCCTTGCTCTCGGTTGCTCCAGCAGGAGGTGCAGCATTGGGAGCGTTCGGCGAAGCAATGTTGGCTTCTGCAGGTTTGACATCAGCCGCAGCGACACTGGCAACAGCGACGAGGTAGCGACAGCGAGAGCAGCAATCTTCATCGCCTTGGTCTGATGTTTGGTTGTCGAAGCTTGAGAACTGGGAGGCGAATTGCCAAGTGAGCCTTGAGTGTTGCGGCGTGAGGCAATCGGTTCGACAACCTTGGACATCGAAAAGGTGCGGCGGTTGGCATGATGGATGTGAGTGGATCCACCGCGATAGTTGTCTTTCACTTCAACTTACCTAATCTTATACAGAGGTGAAATGTATCCAATTTCTATACAAGAGCAAATGAAACGTTGTGCTAGTCTTCACTTGCACTACAAAGCCGCTCGTGTTGATTCGCCATCGGTGAACACAACCGCATATCGCGGGCAACAGTTCTCGGTCTCCAGTGGTGACGAGCATCTCTGGCTCAACCTCCTGGAGCTTGCGGCAAATTTCGCTCTTCCGTGCTCGGGAGCAGTGTGGTAAGTAAAAATGCCGACCCGTCTTGGCCGCAGACTAACGATCAACGGCTTGAATATCCAGGCGAAGGTCAACAGAAGGCTTAGAACGACTCCAGCTTTCCAACGCGGTATCTCAAAAGTTGATCGCGTATTGTTTTTGCAAAGTTGTGCGATGGTATGCTAGCTACTGCTCTGCGCTGCCTTAGCTTGCTTCCCACGTGGCCAAACGGCCATTCTGCGAGGCATTGTCGAGTAACTATTTAATCGAACTGCATTAGAAGCATCAAACACCTTTTTTTTGCCAGCTCTTTCCGAGCTGACCTTTTTATTGTTTTTTGTTGTTATCTACGATAACTTATCTTCCTTTTTCTAAGCTTTTGTTTGTCTTGTGCAGAGGCCCATTTGAGCCTTAACAATACCGGCTTTTGTTCATGTCAAGCCGACGGACAAGATCGATGAGATCTCTGTACGGCGCTTTAACGAGTTTCCATGCACTCATAAAAGTATGCACCACATCAAAGACGACTCCGTTGAGTCGCCTCACTCCAGTCGCTTACTTGCACGCGTGGGGCACGGTGCAAATCGCCAGCAGCTTGGAGATTTTGTCGAATGTTGGACGGTCCCGAGGGTTCTGACTCCAGCACCGCTCAATGATCCATCTCAACTCAGGCGTGACCTTCTTGTCACGGATCTGAGGACGGTTGCCATCCTTTGCAAACAGGGCGGCTGCGAACGGGCCTTTGCCGACGAACTGACGGAGGTTTTGTTGGTACGGCTCCTCTTCGTGGAGAACTTCGTTCATCAACACACCGAACGAATACACGTCCGTCTCTCATTGGCAATGACGCTGGAGTTCAACAACTCCGGCGCCATATAGGCTGCAGTTCCTCCAGCGATGCCTTCAAAGTCGGCGTCCTCATTACTATCACCGTTGGTCGTACTAAGCATGTGTGACGATGTTGTGCTGGCTGCTTTAGCACGGAACGTGGCGAGGCCAAAGTCAGCGATTTTGGCGTGGAAGTCTTCAGTGATCAACACATTTTGCGGCTTCAGATCGCCGTGAGTCACGTTGCATTCGTGTAGCTGCGCCATGCCGTAAGCAATACCCAACAGAATGTTGAGTTTGATGCGGCCGTCTGTCATTGTGGCCTCGACTTCCGAGTCCTCACAGTAGTGCAGCAAGTAGCTGAGACTTCCTTTGGAGACATACTCCATCACGAGACTGACGGGCTTAAGTGTGTAGCCGCACAGCTGTACGATATTGGGGTGGTCACCCAGCATGCCGAGAATGAGAGTCTCACGGATGAACATCTTTCTCTCCTTCTTAGTGAGCTTGGTAGCGTGGAGTTTCTTAATTGCCACTACTCTCTTGTTCCAAGTTCCCTTGTACACGCAACCGAACCCACCTTGGCCCAATAGCTCTGCACCTTCGTCAATCTCGAGGTCGTGGTCGAAATCAAGCTGCATGATGGTGCTCATGGGCACGAAACTCTCATCGTCAGCATCATCGTCAATATTGGTGAACGCATTGCGAAGTTCTGCAGTGGCTTGCACTGGGTTTGGCTCGCAGACCAGTTCCACTGGCAACTGTCGTTGTTGCTGCATGAGAAGCTCAAACAAGCGG
Source organism: Phytophthora macrochlamydospora (assembly GCA_011947325.1). Taxonomy (NCBI): domain Eukaryota; phylum Oomycota; class Peronosporomycetes; order Peronosporales; family Peronosporaceae; genus Phytophthora; species Phytophthora macrochlamydospora. The sequence continues at coordinate 24,238 of JAAVTH010000320.1, forward strand.
TCATTTAGACGCTTGTTCTCATAGTACTCATCTCTCTTGTCTTGTTGCAGCAGTGCAGGCGATCCACCGATGAAGTGGCGCGACACGGCCTTGGTCATGTCAGGAGACCCGTCTTTAAGACTCGGAACCCATACTGGGAGAGCGTCGGCTGGGTGCCAACATTGAGCTTGGCTCTGCACCCATTGTTTGGCCTTGGTCGTCCTCAAGTCGGGCGTGCCAGCCTTCGTGACTGGCAAGTCACGTGGGACTCCTTCCAGTCTTCTCTGAGGCTTAGCAGGTCTAGCAGCCTCCTGGCTTCTGCTCTTAGTACCGGGATTCAGCGTAATCTTACCCATCTTCTGAGCCACCTCCTTGGAAGACTTGTAGCGCATGTCCAACGCGCCACTCTTGGTGTAGTGGAGATTGCTTGGTGCTGGAGGTGGTGCCGTCTTGTGGAGCTGCTGAGTGACAGCCTGGGAGCTCTTGTACCTCATATCCAGAGCCCCACTCTTAGTATAGTGGAGGTGGCTGTTGGTACTGGTAGATGGAGCTGCAGCGGCGGCCACTGCCGCTTGGGAGCTCTTGTAGCGCATATCCAGCCCCCACTCTTGGTATAGTGGAGATCTGAACCGGACGATCGACTGCTTGGAGGTCTGTGGGAAGAAGACGAACTCTCAGAAGCTACAGCAGCTTTGGAACTACTGTAGCGCATATCCAACGCCCCACTCTTCGTGTAGTGAAGCCCAGAGCTCGAGGAGCGACTTCCAGAACCGCCAGAGTAACCAGAGTAGCTAGAGGACGAGCCTCCAGAGTACCCAGAGCCCACAACAGCCTTGGAGCTGCTGTAGCGCATGTCCAAGGCGCCGCTCTTGGTGTAATGGAGCGACATCTTTCCGTCCGCCTTCGAAATTCTGACGGAAAAGGCGTATCTAGATTCCTCACACGTCATATATTTTAAGCAATGGTGCAATCTTTTACGCCCTTTATTTAAATAAAATATCCATCATTTTTCTGATCTCATTATCGCAGAAGCATCAAGACCCAAGAGCGAGTCCCCTTCCTTCTGCGCCAAGATGCTGCTCAACCGCATGATGTTCTGGATGATGGTGACCGAGGCGACCATCTGCCTGGTGCTCAGTCTGCCGTTCGGCCAGTGGCTCTCGCACGCGTCATCAGTTTCCTCATGAAGAATCTCGGTGGCAAAGATTCTCCAGCCAACATGGTGGCCACGGTGACCCTCGCCATCGTGTCACTAC
>JAAVTH010000321.1:0-31382 GCA_011947325.1 Phytophthora macrochlamydospora
TCGAAGCCGCATACACAAGGCCCGGCATTTTGCAGACCTCGACGCGACCGACGTCTGTTGCGCCGCAGGTGGTGGCAGTGCCGCCATGACGGCTAGAGCACGGATCCGTGGCCGCTTGCCGAGTCCCAAGCGCAGAAGACGGCGGCCAGCGACTCGAAGCCGCATACACAAGGCCCGGCATTTGCAGACCTCGACGCGACCGACGTCTGTTGCGCCGCAGGTGGTGGCAGTGCCGCCATGACGGCTAGAGCACGGATCCGTGGCCGCTTGCCGAGTCCCAAGCGCAGAAGACGGCGGCCAGCGACTCGAAGCCGCACCAAGCCCGGCATTTTGCAGACCTCGACGCGACCGACGTCTGTTGCGCCGCAGGTGGTGGCAGTGCCGCCATGACGGCTAGAGCACGGATCCGTGGCCGCTTGCCGAGTCCCAAGCGCAGAAGACGGCGGCCAGCGACTCGAAGCCGCATACACAAGGCCCGGCATTTTGCAGACCTCGACGCGACCGACGTCTGTTGCGCCGCAGGTGGTGGCAGTGCCGCCATGACGGCTAGAGCACGGATCCGTGGCCGCTTGCCGAGTCCCAAGCGCAGAAGACGGCGGCCAGCGACTCGAAGCCGCATACACAAGGCCCGGCATTTTGCAGACCTCGGCGACGCGACCGACGTCTGTTGCGCCGCAGGTGGTGGCAGTGCCGCCATGACGGCTAGAGCACGGATCCGTGGCCGCTTGCCGAGTCCCAAGCGCAGAAGACGGCGGCCAGCGACTCGAAGCCGCATACACAAGGCCCGGCATTTTGCAGACCTCGACGCGACCGACGTCTGTTGCGCCGCAGGTGGTGGCAGTGCCGCCATGACGGCTAGAGCACGGATCCGTGGCCGCTTGCCGAGTCCCAAGCGCAGAAGACGGCGGCCAGCGACTCGAAGCCGCATACACAAGGCCCGGCATTTTGCAGACCTCGACGCGACCGACGTCTGTTGCGCCGCAGGTGGTGGCAGTGCCGCCATGACGGCTAGAGCACGGATCCGTGGCCGCTTGCCGAGTCCCAAGCGCAGAAGACGGCGGCCAGCGACTCGAAGCCGCATACACAAGGCCCGGCATTTTGCAGACCTCGACGCGACCGACGTCTGTTGCGCCGCAGGTGGTGGCAGTGCCGCCATGACGGCTAGAGCACGGATCCGTGGCCGCTTGCCGAGTCCCAAGCGCAGAAGACGGCGGCCAGCGACTCGAAGCCGCATACACAAGGCCCGGCATTTTGCAGACCTCGACGCGACCGACGTCTGTTGCGCCGCAGGTGGTGGCAGTGCCGCCATGACGGCTAGAGCACGGATCCGTGGCCGCTTGCCGAGTCCCAAGCGCAGAAGACGACGGCCAAGCAAGTTTCGTATCGTTTCGTTACTGCTGACGGAACCACAGCAGGGAGTGATAGCCAATGTAAAAAGATGACGGGGACCGCTGGCACGATGTCGTCCCCTCCATTTCGCATCTGCCGCAAATGGTACTCTAATTCCGGACAGCACGGCATGTGAAGCTTCCAGCAGCCAACCATGACCTCGACGCCACAGCGAGGCCCATCAATGATGTCCGTCGCCAGGACAGCTCGTAGGAAAGCGAGTTGGCGCTACTGTCAAGCGATGGTACCGAAGGCCCGAGCTTGGTAGCCGAAACGGAAGATCTACTCCTGAACGTGCTGGCAGCAATACGTTGCTTCTCTCGCAGACTTCGAGCTGTAAGTCTTCGAGGTCCTTATCGAGACTGGGAGTTCTGTCGCGCTGCTTCTTCCGGTACTGAGCCGCCCACGGTTCTTGGCTTCGCGCTCATGGACGGCGGCAACCCGATCAGTCCACGAATTGCCGGCTGCCGAAATGGCTGGCAACATGGTCCTTGGCGTTGTGTGTCGATACCTGGCTGAGACTTGCCAGCTTTGATACGATGTCAATTACCCGCTGATCTTGTCTGTCATTTGCTGGCTTTCTTGCTCAAGTGCCGGGGCGGTTCTCGACTGATTCCAAATGCACGAGCTGGATGACTTTGGCGATCAAACTTCATCGGCGAGACGGCAGAAGAAAGAATCGTTGGATGCGGAGGGCGACACGGCCGTCGATACGGCGGCATTTCTCCATTGTCCGATAGTGGAGAGTTCCACAACGTTCATCATCTTGTCGTCGCGCAGGGCCGCAAAACGGCGCCGAGACTGCTGGGGCCACGCGAGTTGTCGTCAGTGTGGCGTCCTTAGGATCGGCGTTGTCTTGGTGGATGAACCGCAGATTGAACCGCAATGGCTAACACGCTCTGCTTCGAAGGCGGCATCCTGTAGTTCTCGACAGCCAGCGAAGTGTCCACCCCAGGGTGGGACAGCTCGCGAAAGTGTGTGTAGCTTCGACCGAGTTGAGCTGCGGCAATCAGCGGTCAGTGAAGCCATCAGCACTGGGCTGTCAGGTTTGAGGTTGTCAAGTGCTGTCAGGTCCTGGTTCTAGAGATGCTAGCCCACGGAGCCTGGGCGCGTCATGGGACCCACGTACACACGCAGCGTGTCCCCGTGGATAGGGGCCATGGGAGACTCTGTGTCATGAAGTAGGCTTCTGAAGTAGGATCCCGAAGTCGTAAAATTTTTTTTTTTAAATCTAGCGAACTTCCCCCTTCAAAACCAGAAACCCACAAGAACCGACACCACGGGCAGTAGTAACATGGCAGAAAGCCAGCGTGCAGAGCGGCGCGCACGAGATGAACAGGACCCATCGACACTGACAGCCCTTCTAGTGCAGGCAAGAGAGGAGATCGCTGCACTGAAGGCGAGTCACAAATTCGCGATCGAATTGGCAAGAACACAAGCAGCTGCCGACGCACAGCTCGAGGTCGCAGTTTCTCGGGCCGACAATACCAGACTTAAGCAAGTCAATGCTCGTCTTGAACAGGAGCTGGCAGTTATTAGCCTTAACTTGACCCAAGAACAGCTCCGGAGAGAGCTAGCAGCGACCAAGACCGACCTGGTTTCATGTCAGCAAGCCTAGCCGTTGCTCATGCAAACGAGGTTAATCACGATCAAGCCCTTGCGGACGCAAAGAGCAAGTCCCAGACAACGAAAATGGAGTTGAAGAAAAGATAGTCGAATTACAAGAAGCGCGAACGCTATTGTTGGCGGCACGATTGGAGCTCTTACAAACCAAGAATAATCTCGACATCACGAAGCAGACACTCACCGATGCTAAGGAGTCGTACAAACAGAAACTCGCCGCTGTCAGGAAATTACACGCACAGAAGCTTGCCGATGTCAAGGCATTACACGCACAAAAGCTCGCCGATGTCAAGGAATCGGACGACCGGAATCTCACCACCGTCAAGGAGTCATATGAACGTGAGCGTGTTTCCGCTCATGAGATATACCAACAGGAATTAGCGCCGTCGCTGAAACACAAGAACGATCGTACGATCGGCTACTGAGCATATCAACTCAATCTCTCAAGCGCGAGCTACAAACAGCAAAGTGGCAGTTGCAGGAGATGGCCGGGAATCTACGAACGGCGATTGGTGTTAGTGACAAGCTAGCAGACCTTGGTCTACAAATCACAAGTAATGTCCGAGCAATCAAGTCGGACATGAAGAAGAAGGGTATATCACTGGACCTGTCGGTAAGCGGTACATGGCCCCCATGATCATGCCGGACGTGGATGACGAGGATATCTGCGTGACGTATATGATTGCTAACACGCCCGAGGACGTCGCTGAGCGAATCCAACAACGGCACGGGAAGCAGGTGCCCCATACCCAAGTGATCGAAGTTGATTCTGAAGAAGAAGCAGCCAGTATCCAGCGATCTATTGCAGAACGAGGCAAGGCGCTCGTAAAGCGCAAACGCGAGCAGTCTCCGGTATGAAACATCTACTTACTTGTGTGCTTGATTTCATTTTCTAATCAGGGTTGTGCGTTTGCTGTGTGCCCAGGAAATAGATGTCGACATCACCCTCCAATCCAACATGTGCATGCGAATGGCCGAGGACCAAGCGCTTCCGCGCGACCAATACTTAGATTTATTTCGTGTGGGGTTCTCGCCCGAGGATTCATTAATGCGCACGTTATCGTCGATAACACAGAAGTTGGAATCTGTTGCAATCGATGAGATCAAGACAATTCCTCGTGATGTTATGACCACCACTGTCGATGGCAATGTTGAAAGCCTCGATTCCGACGAAAAATCTGAACAAAACTGTGCGCCATGACACCCCAGTGGCCTTCTGGTGAAATGAAAGTTCTCAACATGTAAGTAGTCACCCCATTAAACAATTAAAAAGATAACTAGTTTACAAAACACGATATCGCAGAAGTTGATCTCTAGCTCGCACCACTCTAAGCTCTTACTGCATATAGTCTCTTTGATAACCTTCCAAACGTTGATGCGGCTTCGAGTCGCTGGCCGCCGTCTTCTGCGCTTGGGACTCGGCAAGCGGCCACGGATCCGTGCTCTAGCCGTCATGGCGGCACTGCCACCACCTGCGGCGCAACAGACGTCGGTCGCGTCGAGGTCTGCAAAATGCCGGGCCTTGTGTATGCGGCTTCGAGTCGCTGGCCGCCGTCTTCTGCGCTTGGGACTCGGCAAGCGGCCACGGATCCGTGCTCTAGCCGTCATGGCGGCACTGCCACCACCTGCGGCGCAACAGACGTCGGTCGCGTCGAGGTCTGCAAAATGCCGGGCCTTGTGTATGCGGCTTCGAGTCGCTGGCCGCCGTCTTCTGCGCTTGGGACTCGGCAAGCGGCCACGGATCCGTGCTCTAGCCGTCATGGCGGCACTGCCACCACCTGCGGCGCAACAGACGTCGGTCGCGTCGAGGTCTGCAAAATGCCGGGCCTTGTGTATGCGGCTTCGAGTCGCTGGCCGCCGTCTTCTGCGCTTGGGACTCGGCAAGCGGCCACGGATCCGTGCTCTAGCCGTCATGGCGGCACTGCCACCACCTGCGGCGCAACAGACGTCGGTCGCGTCGAGGTCTGCAAAATGCCGGGCCTTGTGTATGCGGCTTCGAGTCGCTGGCCGCCGTCTTCTGCGCTTGGGACTCGGCAAGCGGCCACGGATCCGTGCTCTAGCCGTCATGGCGGCACTGCCACCACCTGCGGCGCAACAGACGTCGGTCGCGTCGAGGTCTGCAAAATGCCGGGCCTTGTGTATGCGGCTTCGAGTCGCTGGCCGCCGTCTTCTGCGCTTGGGACTCGGCAAGCGGCCACGGATCCGTGCTCTAGCCGTCATGGCGGCACTGCCACCACCTGCGGCGCAACAGACGTCGGTCGCGTCGAGGTCTGCAAAATGCCGGGCCTTGTGTATGCGGCTTCGAGTCGCTGGCCGCCGTCTTCTGCGCTTGGGACTCGGCAAGCGGCCACGGATCCGTGCTCTAGCCGTCATGGCGGCACTGCCACCACCTGCGGCGCAACAGACGTCGGTCGCGTCGAGGTCTGCAAAATGCCGGGCCTTGTGTATGCGGCTTCGAGTCGCTGGCCGCCGTCTTCTGCGCTTGGGACTCGGCAAGCGGCCACGGATCCGTGCTCTAGCCGTCATGGCGGCACTGCCACCACCTGCGGCGCAACAGACGTCGGTCGCGTCGAGGTCTGCAAAATGCCGGGCCTTGTGTATGCGGCTTCGAGTCGCTGGCCGCCGTCTTCTGCGCTTGGGACTCGGCAAGCGGCCACGGATCCGTGCTCTAGCCGTCATGGCGGCACTGCCACCACCTGCGGCGCAACAGACGTCGGTCGCGTCGAGGTCTGCAAAATGCCGGGCCTTGTGTATGCGGCTTCGAGTCGCTGGCCGCCGTCTTCTGCGCTTGGGACTCGGCAAGCGGCCACGGATCCGTGCTCTAGCCGTCATGGCGGCACTGCCACCACCTGCGGCGCAACAGACGTCGGTCGCGTCGAGGTCTGCAAAATGCCGGGCCTTGTGTATGCGGCTTCGAGTCGCTGGCCGCCGTCTTCTGCGCTTGGGACTCGGCAAGCGGCCACGGATCCGTGCTCTAGCCGTCATGGCGGCACTGCCACCACCTGCGGCGCAACAGACGTCGGTCGCGTCGAGGTCTGCAAAATGCCGGGCCTTGTGTATGCGGCTTCGAGTCGCTGGCCGCCGTCTTCTGCGCTTGGGACTCGGCAAGCGGCCACGGATCCGTGCTCTAGCCGTCATGGCGGCACTGCCACCACCTGCGGCGCAACAGACGTCGGTCGCGTCGAGGTCTGCAAAATGCCGGGCCTTGTGTATGCGGCTTCGAGTCGCTGGCCGCCGTCTTCTGCGCTTGGGACTCGGCAAGCGGCCACGGATCCGTGCTCTAGCCGTCATGGCGGCACTGCCACCACCTGCGGCGCAACAGACGTCGGTCGCGTCGAGGTCTGCAAAATGCCGGGCCTTGTGTATGCGGCTTCGAGTCGCTGGCCGCCGTCTTCTGCGCTTGGGACTCGGCAAGCGGCCACGGATCCGTGCTCTAGCCGTCATGGCGGCACTGCCACCACCTGCGGCGCAACAGACGTCGGTCGCGTCGAGGTCTGCAAAATGCCGGGCCTTGTGTATGCGGCTTCGAGTCGCTGGCCGTCTTCTGCGCTTGGGACTCGGCAAGCGGCCACGGATCCGTGCTCTAGCCGTCATGGCGGCACTGCCACCACCTGCGGCGCAACAGACGTCGGTCGCGTCGAGGTCTGCAAAATGCCGGGCCTTGTGTATGCGGCTTCGAGTCGCTGGCCGCCGTCTTCTGCGCTTGGGACTCGGCAAGCGGCCACGGATCCGTGCTCTAGCCGTCATGGCGGCACTGCCACCACCTGCGGCGCAACAGACGTCGGTCGCGTCGAGGTCTGCAAAATGCCGGGCCTTGTGTATGCGGCTTCGAGTCGCTGGCCGCCGTCTTCTGCGCTTGGGACTCGGCAAGCGGCCACGGATCCGTGCTCTAGCCGTCATGGCGGCACTGCCACCACCTGCGGCGCAACAGACGTCGGTCGCGTCGAGGTCTGCAAAATGCCGGGCCTTGTGTATGCGGCTTCGAGTCGCTGGCCGCCGTCTTCTGCGCTTGGGACTCGGCAAGCGGCCACGGATCCGTGCTCTAGCCGTCATGGCGGCACTGCCACCACCTGCGGCGCAACAGACGTCGGTCGCGTCGAGGTCTGCAAAATGCCGGGCCTTGTGTATGCGGCTTCAGTCGCTGGCCGCCGTCTTCTGCGCTTGGGACTCGGCAAGCGGCCACGGATCCGTGCTCTAGCCGTCATGGCGGCACTGCCACCACCTGCGGCGCAACAGACGTCGGTCGCGTCGAGGTCTGCAAAATGCCGGGCCTTGTGTATGCGGCTTCGAGTCGCTGGCCGCCGTCTTCTGCGCTTGGGACTCGGCAAGCGGCCACGGATCCGTGCTCTAGCCGTCATGGCGGCACTGCCACCACCTGCGGCGCAACAGACGTCGGTCGCGTCGAGGTCTGCAAAATGCCGGGCCTTGTGTATGCGGCTTCGAGTCCAAGCCGACTTTTCCGTTGTGATTGCAATCAAGTTTGCCACAAATCCTAGTGATGATAGTTGCTTGATCTCTACCAGCCATTTAAGAAGTCTCTGAAAGGAAGAAGCTGGTTGTAACGTGTGCTGGGGTCAAGACTTTCGTTGCCCGCGGCAGCTGTCCCCATAAACCGAAGGAATCCATCCAGCGTTTCTGGATCGAATCGTCTTGCAAGAGCGGCTTGGTTACTGTTGAGTAGCTTCATTGTTTCATTTTCGTCCATGCTGAAATACACCCCAGCTTGCCCAGCACTGTGCGAAACTTTTCGATGTAATCGGACCTTTAGCGCGACCTGAGAATCCCAGGGCATTTGGGTTCTTGGCGTACGCGATAAAATCCTCAACACGACCTCTGATAGATACCATCGCTGGGGCGTTGTGCTCAGCCCGACATTTGCCACAAGAGGTCTCAGGGCGTGGCACCACTTCGGGACGAAAAGCCGTTGGTTGATCACATCTCTTGTCGTAGTCGATACTGACATCAATGCTGGGAATGGCGACTGGACGCGCTGGGCAATTGCGCTGATGAGAAGAGCAGCGTCTTGGGCGGAACTCTTGAAAGCAGTAGTCACACTTCTTGTACGAATGAAGATTCTTCATGTGGTTCCAGAGTGATCTCTTGCTCGCGAAGAATTTTAAGGTGGAGCACTTCTTGCAGAACACTCTCCCCTCACCTCCGTGGACCTTAATGACATGTTTGTCCCTGCGGTCGACGCGGTCAAACGTCGAGGGCAAGCCGGGTAGTATCTACACCTGACACTGTTGCGCTTGACCATTGTACCTTAGTGAAAAATTGGGAAATGTATTGAAATTCATGCTACCCCGTCGTCGATACCTCTACGTTTGGAGGCGGTTCACTGGAAGAAACGAGCCAAGTGAATCCTGGCCACTTATGATTCCCATCCCGAACGATACGCAATTCCGGCTGCCAAGCCTGGCATTTAGCATGTATCATTCATGCTTTCAACGCTTTTACTAGAGCCTCTTCCCACCACGACACGACCGATGTCTGTTGCGCCGCAGGTGGTGGCAGTGCCGCCATGACGGCTAGAGCACGGATCGGTGCCACTAGCCATGATTTGTATCTGATCGGTTTGTGGCGCTCAGTGCTGGCTGATGGGTGAGGACGCGGTTATTACCAGCTACGACCGTGTCACAAGGATTGCGTTTGTGACTCTTTCTGGAGGAATGTACATATTTGAAGCATGTTTTACCTTTGAGGCGCTACTAAAAATTTCGTGAGAGAGAGAGAGGAGAGAGAGAAAGCAGTTGTGTACAAAAAGCCAGTTGCTGCAGCTGACTTGGCGTACGTGAAATCACCGCGGCGGGAGTCAGAAGGGGCCAAGATACACTGGGCTCGTTTCTTCAAGTGAACTGACTCCAAATTGAAATCCAATTGCAGATAAACATCGACGATGATAAAGCACGAGTTTGGAGTCATTTGGCATTTTTACAAAGCTGCAGTGGTCAGGTGCAACAACTTCACATGCAGACGCTACCAGATTTACCAGTCGCAGGGACCATCATGTGGATAAGACCCAGAAGAGTATTTTGCAATCGTTTATAGGTATTATCAGCAAAAGTGCATTATATCAAAACCTTCTTTTCGCGAATTTTTTAGACACCACAGCAGACAGCGTCGCAGCTGATCCGTACCCTTCCCCTCCATTCCGGCTTGCGATTCCGGCTATCAGCGCAGTCTCACTGGTTGGTAACTGACCATTAATCATTTTCCAGATGAAGACAAGAAAGAGAGGCACCGTGTTGGCATCTCGGGATGGCGGAGGCGAAGAGGTTCCACGCCGTCGACTGAAGTACACGATCGAAGAGGACGCGCATGATTGGGTTTGCACGCACTTGCGGGTGGAAGGCTCCGGACAGCATTGGCATTAAATTTTGGCGTCAGGCAGAGAAGGAAGGCATTACATCTCACTCAGCAGCCAGTATGCATGAACACTTCCGAAAAAACTACAGCTATACACGCCGGAACGACAGCGTATCGTTCTCCAAAACCAACGCCGGTAAGGTACTATCTTTCGTCGTCTGTATAACATCTCACCCATTTGTCATTTTACAATGTAAAAAATAAAGGACCGGCACGAACATTGTTTGACGATACCCACCAGAACTCAGTCCAAACAATTTCAAGTAGCGTTGAAACAGCATCGGCTCGAGTGTACCTAGGTCGACCTTCCACGCCGGAATTAAACACACTGAGCGTGTTAGCAACAGAAACAGTGGCATCCAGCAGGAGTGCCGTTGGTCCCCGAATCAGTGATGAAGAAGCAGCGAATCCAGCGTCTCCTGTTCAGACTCCCGACGCAGAGGTCAGTCCCCGGATTGGTGAGGAAGAAGCGACGAGTCCATCATCTCCTATCCAGATCTCTGATGCAGCAAGTGTATCCGTAACTGGTCTGCATGCTACTAGGACAGATACGGCTACACGAGCTAGCCCTGACAGCGATATCAATAGCTTCGACCCGGCTGAAATTGGGTTTGGAGCAAGTCCTGGGCGACGAAAACAGAAGAAGCGCTGGACGGAGGAAGAAGAATCTGCCCTAATTCAGGGTATCGCTCTGTACGGAGCGTTCATGAACAAGTGGAAGCTCATTAAAGCTAGGTTTGTGAATGAACTTCATGGCAGGACTAACGTTGATTTGAAAGACAAGTACCGCAACATGGTCAAGTACGGCAAGATCTCGTAAAACTCTTAAATAATCCATATGTCTTTGTCGCTGTATTTCCCTAGTAAACGAACTCTGTTCCATGTACAGAAGTGCCGCTGCAACTTATCTCGGACAGGACAGAAATATCGTCGCACATCCACACCAAGCCTGCTGCAAATTATGATGCCGTAACTTGCCACCGATCGAAGTTCCGTACAATACGACAGTACCGCTAACGCCCACGACATCCCATACATCTGCTGCACACGTACTCTGTCAGATTACAGACCCGTGAGTGATGGATATTTACGCGTCAAATCTACAAGAACACGACTATCTGTTACCCGCCTGGTGAGTAAGGCCCGACCTTTTGCAGACCTCGACGCGACCGACGTCTGTTGCGCCGCAGGTGGTGGCAGTGCCGCCATGACGGCTAGAGCACGGATCCGTGGCCGCTTGCCGAGTCCCAAGCGCAGAAGACGGCGGCCAGCGACTCGAAGCCGCATACACAAGGCCCGGCATTTTGCAGACCTCGACGCGACCGACGTCTGTTGCGCCGCAGGTGGTGGCAGTGCCGCCATGACGGCTAGAGCACGGATCCGTGGCCGCTTGCCGAGTCCCAAGCGCAGAAGACGGCGGCCAGCGACTCGAAGCCGCATACACAAGGCCCGGCATTTTGCAGACCTCGACGCGACCGACGTCTGTTGCGCCGCAGGTGGTGGCAGTGCCGCCATGACGGCTAGAGCACGGATCCGTGGCCGCTTGCCGAGTCCCAAGCGCAGAAGACGGCGGCCAGCGACTCGAAGCCGCATACACAAGGCCCGGCATTTTGCAGACCTCGACGCGACCGACGTCTGTTGCGCCGCAGGTGGTGGCAGTGCCGCCATGACGGCTAGAGCACGGATCCGTGGCCGCTTGCCGAGTCCCAAGCGCAGAAGACGGCGGCCAGCGACTCGAAGCCGCATACACAAGGCCCGGCATTTTGCAGACCTCGACGCGACCGACGTCTGTTGCGCCGCAGGTGGTGGCAGTGCCGCCATGACGGCTAGAGCACGGATCCGTGGCCGCTTGCCGAGTCCCAAGCGCAGAAGACGGCGGCCAGCGACTCGAAGCCGCATACACAAGGCCCGGCATTTTGCAGACCTCGACGCGACCGACGTCTGTTGCGCCGCAGGTGGTGGCAGTGCCGCCATGACGGCTAGAGCACGGATCCGTGGCCGCTTGCCGAGTCCCAAGCGCAGAAGACGGCGGCCAGCGACTCGAAGCCGCATACACAAGGCCCGGCATTTTGCAGACCTCGACGCGACCGACGTCTGTTGCGCCGCAGGTGGTGGCAGTGCCGCCATGACGGCTAGAGCACGGATCCGTGGCCGCTTGCCGAGTCCCAAGCGCAGAAGACGGCGGCCAGCGACTCGAAGCCGCATACACAAGGCCCGGCATTTTGCAGACCTCGACGCGACCGACGTCTGTTGCGCCGCAGGTGGTGGCAGTGCCGCCATGACGGCTAGAGCACGGATCCGTGGCCGCTTGCCGAGTCCCAAGCGCAGAAGACGGCGGCCAGCGACTCGAAGCCGCATACACAAGGCCCGGCATTTTGCAGACCTCGACGCGACCGACGTCTGTTGCGCCGCAGGTGGTGGCAGTGCCGCCATGACGGCTAGAGCACGGATCCGTGGCCGCTTGCCGAGTCCCAAGCGCAGAAGACGGCGGCCAGCGACTCGAAGCCGCATACACAAGGCCCGGCATTTTGCAGACCTCGACGCGACCGACGTCTGTTGCGCCGCAGGTGGTGGCAGTGCCGCCATGACGGCTAGAGCACGGATCCGTGGCCGCTTGCCGAGTCCCAAGCGCAGAAGACGGCGGCCAGCGACTCGAAGCCGCATACACAAGGCCCGGCATTTTGCAGACCTCGACGCGACCGACGTCTGTTGCGCCGCAGGTGGTGGCAGTGCCGCCATGACGGCTAGAGCACGGATCCGTGGCCGCTTGCCGAGTCCCAAGCGCAGAAGACGGCGGCCAGCGACTCGAAGCCGCATACACAAGGCCCGGCATTTTGCAGACCTCGACGCGACCGACGTCTGTTGCGCCGCAGGTGGTGGCAGTGCCGCCATGACGGCTAGAGCACGGATCGGTGCCACTAGCCATGATTTGTATCTGATCGGTTTGTGGCGCTCAGGGCTGGCTGATGGGTGAGGACGCGGTTATTACCAGCTACGACCGTGTCGCAAGGATTGCGTTTGTGACTCTTTCTGGAGGAATGTACATATTTGAAGCATGTTTTACCTTTGAGGCGCTACTAAAAATTTCGTGAGAGAGAGAGAGAGAGAGAGAAAGCAGTTGTGTACAAAAAGCCAGTTGCTGCAGCTGGCTTGGAATCATCGGATGGGGAGTCATAAGCGGCTAAGATACACTGGTCTCGTTTTTCAAGTGAACTGACTCCAAATTGGAATGCATTTGCAGATAAATATCGACGATGGTGGACCACGAGTTTGAAGACATCTGACTCTTTCTTTTACAGTCTACAGCGAGCTCGTCCTCTTCATCTCATTTTCCAAACTGTACTAAGTGCTGTAGAAATTCCACAACAGGACATGAGCTCCTCGTTGAGGAGAGGTGGCGAAGACTTTCCAAGACTCAACGGCTCCAACTTTCCAGTATGGAACGCACGTATTCGCGCAGCCCTCGACGGCAGAGGACTGCTCGGCTTCATCGACCAAGCGGACTACGACGGCCAGTCCGAATCGTCCATCGGCTCTTCGGACGAGGACACTCGGACCACGTCAAGCCCAAGACCTCCCGCCACATTCGCCCTCTCTCTCGGACGACCAACCATCCGAAACGGGCACTCTGCCCCCGACGGCAGTGATGATGAAGGTGCCCCCAAGCCGATCTCACCGCGCAGCCGAAGGCTGACGGCTCGTCGTCCGAGGCCCCCTCCGCATCTTCGTCTGGCAACTCGTCCGAAGCAATGGCTACAGAGCTCCCGGCCAAGATATCTACGAGGCCTCTTGCCCCTCCGATGATCAAGTCTTTCGCCGAGGAAAGAAAGAAAAGGAAAGACGCCGAGTATTGCTCCGCGCAAAGGGTAAGAAATCTCGGGCCAAGCTCAGAGAGGCCAAGCAGCATGCTGTTCGCAAGCCGAGCTCACGTGAAAGACGCCGCATGAAGCGCAAAACGAGGTCATTCCTTATCTCAACGATCGACGACGCCCACGTACTTTTCGCCGAGGGATGTATAACAGCCTACGATATCTACCAGAAGCTGCGTGATCGTTACGAAGGCTGGATAGCCCATGGAGACCCGTACTACAGCAATCATTACCTGGTGATCATCAAGTATGAAGAAGGGACGGACCTGATGAGCTTCTTCCTCGAGTTTGAGCGTGCCCTCAAGGGGCAGCCGAAGCTACTGGCATAGTGATGACTGACGAGCAAAAGTCACTCTACCTCTATCACGCCATGCCAAGCTCGTGGAAGCTCGACCTAGCCATCTGGAAGGGCAGCAAGAAATTCATCCCGTACGCGGATCTCAAGGCGAACATCGAACGCAAGGTGCTGGATGACTGCGCCAAGCGCAAGTATATCATCAACACGGCCAGCCCGGTAGCTCGTGAGACTGCCAGCGAGACGGCCTTGAAAGTGGTTCAGAACGCTTCTCATGGACGTGATGAACCACAGCGCCCCAGTAACAGCTGCACCTATTGTCAACGTCCCAAACATGTTATCCGTGACTGCCGTGTGCTGCAGAAGCATCTGCGCACTGGCACAGTCAAGGATGGAACTGTGCTTCCTGCCAATTTTACCATCATCGAGCGCAAGCCCCGAGAGGACCACAACCCCTTTCCGACCAAACAGCCACGTGCCCACCGCTCTGGTGATCGTCAACGTTCCGGTGCCTCGCGTCCAGATACTGCCTACAAGGTTCCACACATCTATGATCGCTTTGGCAATCCGGTGAACTTTCAAGACCTCCATCGCAAATTCAACCCGCGTCGTCGCGAAACTGGCCTCATAACCTACACGACCACCACCCCGGTCACTAACCTATCTGCTACCAACACCGACCCGCTGGATCCCATTTGGACGGTTGACTCTGGATGCACTCGTCATGCCGCCTTTCAAGTATCGTGGTTCACCGAGATCCGCCCGTACCACGGCTCCATCATGGTCGGCGGCAAGCAGAAGCTGCCGATCGATGGCATTGGTGACGTTGAACTAAGCGTTGCTGACACCAAGGGCACCCAACGCCTACTTGAACTTCGTGATGTGCTCTTCGTGCCGGCGATGAAGTTCAACTTGTTGTCCATCGCCCAATTACTCAAACTTGGAATCCGTGTTGTCTTCAACAACTCATCTAAGTGCTCGTTCTTCGTGGGCAAGGACTTCAAAATCCACGCTCACCTCGCCACGAATATGGACTTGTTCCAACTGAAGGCTACAACGCCACCCAAGACGCCATCCAGTGCGTTCGTGACTGCAAATCCTGCGGAAGAACACCCCGCCACGGCCATTGCAGCCCAACCAGGTATGGATCCTACTGTTCTACTTTGGCACAAAAGACTCGGTCATCCTAACTTCCGTCTTATGCAGACAATGTCTAAGGACCAACCGACTCCAGAACTCGCGTTCTACCGGGCATCATACTTTTTCTAAAGCTCATCGTGCTCCATACCACAACCGTGTAGAGCATGCTTCAGTGCCTCTTGAAAAGGTTCACTCCAACCTCAATGGCCCTCTAGCTTATCCTAGCCTCCTCGGACAACACTACCCCAACAATTTAATTGACGGCAACTCTAGCTTCATATACTCGTACTTCATGCCGAGTCCCAAGCGCAGAAGACGGCGGCCAGCGACTCGAAGCCGCATACACAAGGCCCGGCATTTTGCAGACCTCGACGCGACCGACGTCTGTTGCGCCGCAGGTGGTGGCAGTGCCGCCATGACGGCTAGAGCACGGATCCGTGGCCGCTTGCCGAGTCCCAAGCGCAGAAGACGGCGGCCAGCGACTCGAAGCCGCATACACAAGGCCCGGCATTTTGCAGACCTCGACGCGACCGACGTCTGTTGCGCCGCAGGTGGTGGCAGTGCCGCCATGACGGCTAGAGCACGGATCCGTGGCCGCTTGCCGAGTCCCAAGCGCAGAAGACGGCGGCCAGTGACTCGAAGCCGCATACAGAAGGAATTGTGAGTACTATGAAAGTTTTTGCGAGGCTGTCGAGAATCGCTTCGACAGCGAAGTTGGCACGCTGGCGACCCAGTTTAATCAGTTTGACCCTGAGATATCTCGACTTTAAGTGATAATGGTAAATAATACGAGTAGCTCGGCAAGCGGATCTTCGACAGGTATGGCACGTATGCTCAATTTACAAACGCTTACATACCGCAGCAAAATGCGGTTACTGAACGCCGCGTGATAACAATCCTTTACCGCGTTCGCGCACTCACCATTGATGGAGATCTGCCTCGCCAGCTGTGAGGAAAGTGTTGCCAATATGCCACTCACTTAACCAACGTGACGCCAAGCAGTGTTCTACATCGGGAGTAACACCGTACGAACTTTGACATGGCAAGAACCCCTCTCTACAATACGTGAACGTGTTTGGGTGCGCTGCGATTGATCTGACGCCGGAGCCACAATAAACTTGAATCTCGTGCCAAACTTTGCATATTCATTGGCTTGCCCCAAAACAAGAAAGGGTACCGCCTTCTCAGCACGACGGAGAACAAAGTCATTTACAGCCGTGATGCCACATTCAGGGAGCATATTTCCCTCATCACCTGACATTTCTCGAGCGAGCCACACCTGATCCTCTTATCTCTTCCCTACCTGTCAGAAGAACTCCTACCACCACTTAGTGCACTGCTCAAACGCAATCAAGCCTCCTTGATGGCCACCACCGATGATACTCATTTTCCTCTTGCGAAGCGTTCTAAAATGGATGTTTCGCCAGTATATTCTAAGGCTCTGCTTCTTGGCGAGCCTGTCGAGGAGAAGCAAGTTACTCACTATACGGTCATTACTCTCTTAGCAGCGGGCTATGTACCCAGAACCTACAACATACAAGGCTGCCATGCGCTCAAATCATGCATCTGACTGGCACGCGGCGGCCCTCTCTGTGTCTCACTCACCGAAGAAAAACCGCACTTGGTCCCTAGTACCTTTCTCCAGCAATCGCAAAGTACTGCAATGTCGATGGGTATTTGTCCGTAATCGTGATGAAACTGGTAGCATTGTACGCTTTGAAGCACGTTTAGCTATCAAAAGGATTCCACCACAAACACGGGATAGACTACACAGAGATATTATCTCCGGTTGGTCGTATGGAGGTCCTATGACTATTGTTTACACCGCAGCAATCCTTGACTACGAAGTTGAGCAAATGGACGCGAAAACCGCTTTTCTCAACGGCAACCTTGAGGTTGAGATTTTCATGGAGCAGCCCGAAGGTTTTAATACTAAAAATCAACCAGAACTTGCATGCAAACTTGATAGGAGCCTCTATGGCCTCAAGCAAGCCCCTAGAGTATGGTATCATATCCCCGCCGCCTACCTCGAAAACTTGGTTTCCGTCGCCTAGTTAAAGAGCGCTGTGTATTCTTCAAAGTCAAATTCAACGCACCATGTTACGTCTCGGTTTAGGTCGATGGCCTGTTGATCATCTCGTCATCCAAACAAATCATTGCTAGGGTCAAATCGGCATTGAACTTTGAGTTTAACATTACTGAATTAGGGGAGTATCCTACCTCCTTGGTTGGACCATTGAAAGGAACCGAGCCGCCCTCTCCATCTCTATTCACCAAAAGAGCTCTGCCGCTAAAGTTCTGGGCCATTTTCAAGGTAAAATGCCATCCCCAAAAAGCGTTCCTATCGTTCACAAATTGAGCTCAACAGACTGTCCTGACAATGAAGCCGATAAGGCATATCGTGAAGCTGTTGGTGGCTTCATGAACGTGATGACAGGAATTAAACCCGATCTCGCATACATTATTCGTGAAGTCAGTCAGTACCTGAACAACCCATGCAAGCTCCATGGGCGAGCTGTCAGACATGCACTACTTGAGCGGTACACGCAACAATGCCATTACCCTCGGTGGAACAGAAAACCCTGAGCTATTAAAGTCAGATGACTACTTGATGGCTTTTACAGACTCAGACTATGCCCAGTGCACCGACACTCGGCGATGCTTTAGTGGATACCTCACAATGTTCTGCAACAGTCCGATTAGCTGGGTCTCTCGCAGATATTACACAGTCGTCCTGTCCACGACTGAAGCGGAGTACATTGCTCTATGCTACTGCATCCAAGAGCTTATTTACATTAAACGTTTGCGAAGATAAATTTACTCTGATACCCACACTCATCCTAGATGACAACAAAAGTTGCATAAAATTTGAAACAACCTCAAGTTGCGTGGATGTAGTAAGCACATCAAATACGTCAATATCAAATACTTCGTGCAGGTGACACGAGGCGCTCTCAAAAATTTCCAAAGATTCATGATGATGGTGTTCTGATTGGCTGAAAAGAACATACGCACTCTGATTGGCTTGGTATTAGAGTCAGTGTGACATATGGTGGGGACATGAAATGTGGAATGATTGGTGATTTTCTGGTTGGGTTGCTGAGTCAGGCATGGGCCCTAGACTTGGAAGTGTCTGGTTTTGAACGTGCACGTTCAGGACCCTTGAGTTAGACGCTCCGTCCAAGTCGCCCCTCGCCCTGACGCGGGTTTCCCTCAAAAGCCTGCCATGAATGTATCAACTCAAGTGGTCCACACAGATTAGCATTCATGCAGGAGAACGCTAGCCATTGACTTTAAACAGAGTTCATTTTTCCCTGTCAAGCGCAAGTGGGCCAAGTCTTCGGGCCCAAGTCTGCCTCTGTGCGTGCTGTACAGGCAGCCACATCGACCCGCCGAACAGCGTGTGGGTGGATCAAGGCGCGCCGTCGCTGCAGGACAAGGATCGCGTCCAGTCGTCAAGATCATGCTGTCTGTGGGACTCCAACCGAGTTCAGGGCACAGATAGGTTGGGGTTCTGGGCGTGCTCGCTCAGGTTCAAGCCCCGCTTATTCCGTGTGTTAGTTGGGCAAGGCTTGCTCCTTGACCCATTTCATATTCTGCGTTCAAGGGCGTCTGGGCCAGAGTCGACCCCTCGTTTCGTGACAGAAGACTGTGGAGGTGAAGCGTTGGACAAAGCTGTGGTATCGATTGTGGATTTCTCTCAAAGAGAGTGGTGCGCGTACGTTGTGGGCGTCTCGGATCATCCGGTTATCCAGGACCTGAAGCCCATTTGACACCGGTGATTAGCCCAAGTCCTCGGCTAAGACAAATAACAAGGGCTCTGTATAACGTGTCGTTTGTGGACTCTGTTTATATTATATTGCTGGCTTTTCCGGTTGTGTGGACTGCGCGCGGACTCCTGATCGTTGAATTGGCACCTGAATCAAGGATATCGTTGATTATTCCTGGTTGTGGGTGTGGCTCTGGATCAAGGACCAAGGACCAAGTCGGAGTAACAAGAACCAATACACTTGAACTTCAGAACTGCACGGTGGACGGTGCCTCGAGGTCAATCTAACCAAGAGGGATTCACTGGGTACACGCCAATTCTTGATTGTACTACCTGATCCTTGATTTCAGGGACTGGGCGGTTATATTAAGGAGTACTTTAACTTTGGGCCGCTATACTCTGGACGAAAAGGCTCACCACCTCGTCTCACAGGAGAGAGTGTTTCGAAAGGAGTTCACAATTACCTACTGCAGCACAAGTGAAATATGTGGTGACATTTTGACTAAGGCACTACCAAAGCCATTATTCCAGAAATTGAGGGAAATGTTACGAGTTACTCAACAGAAGTCAAATAAAACACCAACTTGGTAGGAAGGTTATTTATTGTCCAAAGAATAAAACCTACGGAAATCTTCCTCAGACACTGCACGGACACTCCCTCGCGCGGCTTGAACACCCATAAACGATGTGTAACGAATAAAATGTATTCCACGTCAGCTCGCAGACGCTCTCCTATTTGATATTGCCTTCCTTGTCTTCGTCGAAACCGATACGCTGTTTCCACCGTCCTGAACCTGGAGCACAAACAGTGCCACCAAGGTTTTCTTCAGCTGATTGATGACCAAGTCACAGCAAGTAGCACGGAGTCTTGGCGACAGCCCAGCAAATTGCTTCCAATTATACCCCTCAGTCAGGTCATTGTCCTTCTGGAGCTCTTCGGCGAGAAAAATCTCCACAACTGCCTCGGAAATCAGTCCGGGACGCCCAACAACATGAGCAGTAATGTTCAAGGCATTGAACATGCAGCTGTAGTCGATGCTAGCATCAATCCCAAAGTCCTCATCTCCTTTGGCAAATTTTAAGAAGTCTTTTTGACCACTTTCCACAAACAGGACCGCGGATTTGACCTCTTCAGGATGTGTTTCAGGCATCTTCGCAGCTGATTCCCAACATCTGTGGCGAAAATATGGTGATGTTGTCCATCCAGGGGTCGCTGAATGTAAGTAGAGAGTGAGTGTAAAGAATAGAGAGTAAGCGTAAATAGAATGTAAGTGCGTGTAGAGTGTGAATATGTGTAGAGTGTGAGTATGTGTATGTTTATGTGTATGTGTATGTGTACTGCATACATGATACGTGATCTGCAGTGCAAACCGATGGAGGCAATGGAGGCAAAACTACAGTTGGCGGCCATTTTTACATGGAATCGGTGGAGGCAGCACTGTGATCCGGTGGAGGCAGCACTGTGATCCGGTGGAGGCACCTCCCCTCTATTGGCTAAAATCCGCCTAATTGCTCTAAAGACGTTTATATAGCACATTGCTCAGTTGAGACCATCGTCGCCACCACAGCAGCCTCGAAGAACCAAGCCGCACGCGACGCCCCAAGGCCCCAAGACCCCTCGTTTCCCCGTTCTGTCGGCCAGCCAGCGCGCCGTGACCGAAGCCACGCAATAGTTGCGCTAGCACGTCGCCAGGCTCATTTTGCGGCTGGCCATAGCGTGGTGGACGTGCTGGAGGTGGGGGTCGCGCTGGCGGCGGCGGCTGGCAACTCGCGGCCGCGTTTTCGGCGTGCCGACGACCCCAGTACCCTAGACATTGCTATCTCGGTGCCGAGGTGTCAGAATGCTCTTGGTCCGAGCATATATCAAGAAGATCCCACATCGTTTGTGGCAATCAATGCACCAAGAGCAGCGAGAAGCATTACGATGCAGTCATCACCAGTTTTTCGTAGTACTGGTGGCCATACTGCAAACGATTAATTTGATAGAGGCTGTATAGTACTGGCCGTCAGGCATGCTTCGTGGGTTCCTCCTACCTGTGATTCATGACGTAATGCTGCATCTGTATTTTGGTGCTTTGACTGTGTGCTCGTGGCCTTACTTCCTAAGATCGCTGGGTCTAAACATTCAACAGTGTGTTTGTCCTACGTGCCAAGCGTTGAGCATTGCTTTTATACGCGCCCAGCCTTAGAACAATTGGGGAGGCAAACGTTGGCTCCGTGGCCATCAATCTTCCGACCATCTCAAAGCTGGAGGCCGTTGCTTTTCCAAAGCTACAATATATCCGCACAAGGTGGAGAGAAACAAAAATAATTGCTGCTGTTTTGGAAAGTGCAGACTGCTGTTGTTGTCCGTGCCACGTGGAGATTGCAAAATGGCATTCAATTCCGTGAGGCGGAGGCAGGAATGCTAAGCATCGCTAATCTGCTATAAGACACGCTACCTATTCGTTTACCAGTATGCGGCGGATCTCCATTGCGATTGCTCCGCAATTGCAGAACTGGTCGGCAATTGGGGTTTGTTCCCCGAAGGACATTCCTCTAGCACGGCCGCAGAGTATTAGGTTCCCGCGAGTTTAGATGAATTATGCGAGTGGATTCTTGATTAGATAGATTATCTAAGCTACACCTTCCAGACGAGGAATTCGCTAACAAGTTAATCAAATCATTTCAACGCAACTACAACTACGCAACCTTACAAAATCCGCAGCTGCCAATTTATTAATGCCCGATTAATTGATTATTTTGTTAACACAAACAGCTAACAAAAACTATTTCAAGTGCGACTACTGGGAAGCATACTATTAATAGTCTTTTATTTCGCAAACAGGCGCCGAGAGCCGAGCGCCGCACCGCCCGTCTGGAGAGACGATCTACAACCTGGAAACTCGACCACGCGCTGGAGAAGGTGATGGACGAGCTCAACTCTTTCTTGTTGCTGGATGCCGCCCATATGCCAGAGAACGACCAATCCGACATCACGCTGGGGTTCACCACGATGTCGTACAGGTTGGTGGTCGTGCCTAAGAGACCGTTGACAGACACTGCCCGGATGGTCACCTTGCTCGTGGGAGGATCCGAATAGCCGCCCTTGGACTTGCTGTAGTCTGAGTGCAGCACGATGGTGTTCTTGACGTTGGAGAGAGTGTTGTCGTTGTACTTGATGTTGGAGACGAGACCTTGGAGCCCGATGATGGTCTTGAGGCGGATGCCGTTGTCCAAGTTCTCGATGGTGTTGCCCTTGACCGTGAGCCCCTCGACCGTGATGGACTGGTCGACGATGTTGCCGCCGAGAGAGCCGATGGAGATGCCGTGGCCGCTGCTGCAAATGTTGCTGCTGATGGCCGTGTTGTTGTTGGACGCATGGCCAGGCAGTCGTCCTGGTTGTAGATCTTTTGCCGGTGATGGTGATGTGGTCGTTCTTGGTGAGGTCGAAGCCGTCCGTGTTCTTGGCGAGACCGTTGCCGGCGCTCGAGTCGAGCATCAAGCCGGTGAGGGTGGTCTGCTGCGAGTTGACGGTGCTGAAGGTGCGGTACGGCATGTTCTTAATGGTGAAGCGCAAGAGCGTGGACAAGATGGCCTTGTGCATGCGGAAGAACACGGGCTTGTCGATGGACGTGCCTTACTCCCAATACCAGTCTCCCTGGCTGTCGAGGTGCCGGAGCCGGCCGCGGTCAGGTCGTTGCCCGTGAGCAGGATGAGCGGACCCTCCCACTTCTGCGTGCCGAACGTGGTGGTGCCCATGAAGTTCATGGCAATGTCTGATGAATGCGTTGTTCATTCTGGCAACTAAGTCTTCCATCGGGTGATGAGCAATATCTGGCACGTTTTGAAGGAGCTTTGTCCAGTCTTGAAGCCGCAACTATGGGAAGAAGCGCTTTTTCGGCTCAGTTGGAACCAATCCATTAACTTTCACTCCAAATGCTGGTGGTTGTTCGAAGTTGCCACAACTCTAATACCCCCAGCCGCAGGATGCGGTAGAACACGATAAAAACCTGATGATCAAGCCGATATGTATTATGCAGAACGATTCTGGAGCTGAGGATAGGATGAAATGCCGAACATATTCTGCTGAAAACAGCAGTTGACGACGACTACCGCCTAGTAAACCTACAAAACACCAGAAGTAGTGCTCTGCGAGTGTGCAGCATAAATTGCGAAATTTGATCGATCCTGTGCCAAGAGGTTTCAAGAATCTTGTGACTCTGGGAATGTACAAAAGTGAAACTCTGGTGCCTTGCTCCACCGTAGAGTACGATTACGAAGGATGCATCTGAACACCAGTTCGTAAAACGCATGGCGCAGTATCTTGGGAGAAGATGAAAGGTGATGTAGTCGATCAATGTTTTAAGGATATTATGCCAGCACAGGCTGACGATTGACGGTAGTTTTTGTGTAAATAAATCAGCTGTGTCGACACGGTTGATTCGGGTAAATTGGACAAATGACTGGTATTAGCAAGTGTATGATTCCTCTGTGTTGCCACCAACCCAGAGCACCATCCACGGGTTTGACCATCATTGGCCATATCACACCAGCGCGACGGATGACGCAGGTGGTAGTACTAGCCCGTGCTTTTTCACAAGCTGATGAAATCACACAACCAGGTTAGAGAATAGTTACGAATCCGCTCTTTTCGTCAACCATTTAGAAAATAACTTCGGTTCGCTAGGAACTCCATCACAGATCCCTCTGTGAAATGCTGCCCAGACCGCGGTAATGACAAATCCCTTCACGGGGTAGCTACACTGGTGAAACACTTCAGGTTGATGCATCGGACCAATTCCGGCGAGGTCAATCCATGGTAGACCACAGATGTAGCAGGTTCCCGGCTGAAAAACCATTCTATATGGGCATTCCTTCGAGCGATGGCTGCGATAGAGGCACTTAAAACATGCCTTCACAAGGCATTGACAAGCTTGATTGTTCCGAAGTGGTAAGCGGTCATTAATCCAACAAACCGCACATGACGACGCGGGCAAGCTCGTTAGAAACTCACAGATCTCCCCCTGAATAATTCTATCATTGGAATTTTGACGCTTGGCCACTAATGCTACTGAATCAACCTGTCCATCGTTTTGAATGGCGCGTTCGCAGTAAGTCTTTTCTCACAAACATCACAAGGCTCGAATAAATTGTTAGCCATGCAGGGAAGGCCGTCCCCATCAAGGACCAGCTGGAGCTGCTGTCTCCGGCACTGCTTGGTGTCATTTAAGGATTTTGTGACTTCAGTGAAGCTCTAACCGACAAGTGATCCACAGCATTGCTGATATGCTTTTGGTATCGCAGATTTGTCAAGGTCAACGCTTGACTGGTAAGGCCGTCCCTCCCCGCCCTGCCAGTTTCTTGGGCATAATCGAGGATAGACCACGGGCTTCCTATATGAAGTACCATTCGAACGTGCGGATAATCAATCCCGACGCCGAAAGCATTGGTCGCAACAATCCAGACGGAGCTACCACATTCCCACTTCGCAATTGCCTTTGCCTGGTCTTGCGGATCCATTCCCGCGTGAAATCTGGAGACCGGCAATGTGGTATTTGTGCAAAATTTATCAACATCAGTTCGTGTAGCACAGTAGGCTATACATCTATCATGAGTTCCCGTACACTTCACGTGTTGATCACGCATTACTACAGAAGCCTCGGCTTCCAAATCAGCGACTTGTTTGACACAGTATGAAATATTTTCTCGATTCGTCCGTGCTGCTAGCATCAAGACAAAACTGGGCCATATAAAGCAAGCTCTTGCCTCCCCTGTGGGCAAGATAATGAGGCGATGCTTTAATGGCGATGAAGAAAGCGCCGCCAATGCAATGCCCTGTTCGACGCTCCGGAACGATGCCATCGGGTTACTCGTAAATCTCTCGATGACCTCCTTAGCGCGAGCAAAAGCGCTAGGTGATAGTGGTGGAAATAAATATGGCTTCGCTAGCTGTAGTGGTGCACTACACGCAGGTGGTGCATGCAGCTGGACTTCGTGGTCATGGTGATGCCGTGGCGACTGGGATTCATTATTTGTTGTGCGTCTAACCGGAAGCGTTGGCGAGGACTTTGAATTTAAACCTAGAAATTTGTGCCACTCGTAAGAGCCAAGCCAGAACTTATGCAATTGGTTCCGCAACAGGCAAGAGGGGTCATTGTCTCCTCTTGCGTATACTTTTGATGCTGTATCTTGACTGTGACCAGCCTGTTCATCATATAGATCATCGGACATCCGCTGATCTCGAAAGTGAGGATCTATCAGCGCAACGGCAACGTGACGATACGTGGATACGTCGAGTTTCATATCGCTAAATTTTGAGAATCCCTTTGCAATACTTCTTCGAACTTGCTCTGCATCCATTTTCTTGCCCATCTTAACGAACAAGAAATCAAGGTAAAGCGATGCAGAACTTTTGTGATCTGGAAAAATTTGCCCGAAAAGATACGCTTGGACCGGTCGAACTAAATAGCAGTACAGAATGATCTCCGAGTTTAATACGGAAGGGGCAAAGCGAGCTATTGGCTTGAACATCCCAGTGACATTTATGCTTTTGTGATATACCTGTACGGTCGAGAAGCGATTGCGAATTGAAAATACCGATCGAAATTCCAAGTTACTATCTCGTAATCGAAACGTGGCAAGTTCGGATGCTCGAGCAGGTTGTCCAAACATAAAACACATCGTAATTACCATGTCATCCATGAATTCGTCATACTCAAGAAACCATTTCTTCACTCGTTGTTTGTGCCACGACCCATTCGACCACAAGCTATCCCTGCAATTGGTAGAAGCCAAGAAACGTAACAAATCCTCAGGGGTACTAACAAGTTGATTTTCGGCTCTTTTCATGAACCAAGTGCCATCAGCTCTGGCATTAATATCATCGACGAGCCGTTTTGAGTTGAGTTGGGATTGATTTTGCTCAACATCGAAGCCACGTAGCAAATTGTTTTGCAATGACTTTTTCATGCTTTCTGTAAGAAGTCCCGCCATCTTCCGAAGGCTCTCTTGGGTTACCGTTGTTGTTTTACATACCATCGAGGTAATTTCGTCGTCTATCCAGTGTACTATCGGGTTTTGACCTTCCCGAGGGCCCGATAGGTGCTTTCCAAGCTTCATAATTTCCAGCAGCGCATTAAAACTTGTTCGTACACTGTCGCGAATATAGTATAGGTGTTCGTCGATGGCATTGGGCGCCTTCGGAGCGATTGTAACAACTACATACATTCGAGCCCAATAGATTAAGCTGGCGCAAATACTGGTAATGTTATTTGGTTCCAGCAATTTCAGATGACTCAATTCGCCACCGATTATGCTGGAGCATACTACATAACGAGAAACTGTAAAAGCATCAAAATCGTCTTGAGGTTTCAATGCTCCAACGTTTGACTCCGTCACGAAAAGTGCCTCTAATACTCGCAATAGAATGTTCTGGACTTGATCCGAGGTTGCGTCAAAACCATCTTCATCGCATGTACGCATCAACTCCGCTACAGTATCATCAACACATTGGCTCGGGATGAAGGTCCAAATGTGTGCTCCTTCTTTGCCATCTTGCTGCACTCGGCAACCATGTACAGTAGGCGTGTTATGTGACGTTGATACGACTCTGTGGCGTCTAGAACAGCACTAAATCCCTTGGTCTGATTCGAAACCTCGAAACCTCCTGCTAACACGTAGCGCCGAATTAAATAAGGCGTTGTGCTAAGGACGGCGATACTTTTCGTGAAAAAGTGAGTGACCACTGCGTGTATATTGACAGCTGTGCTAGATGCTGTAGATACTCGACACACTTTCATTAATGTGGAGCAACTCGTTTCGGTATACTTCGGTAATTTTTATGCCACTGCAGTTGTCGAAACAGGGGAATAACCAGATCTCCATCCCTTGCTACAGAGTCATTTGCGCGAAGAAAAAGGTTAAACTTTGAAAGTTCTTGGTCAAATCCGTCCTCGACGGAAACCTCATCTCGAACATAATCCACTGCAAAAAATGCGTCCTTGGGCCTCGAAAAAAGTCTGAAGTTTGACAGGTTCAGCTGCAGCCATAGTGTGTCCTTTTAGATGACGCTGCATTGTTCTAGCACAGCAGCACAAATAGCCGCAATTGGAACATTTTTCGCCATCTAACACAGGAAGACCGCGAATAAACTTGTTACCGCCATGACTCGCCTTCACTAGGGTTTGTTCCGAACAAAGAGGAACTGTTTTCAACATGGATTCTAGTTGACCGACTGTCGGGGGACTTCTTCCGTCACTAAATGTATGCAATCTTGCCAAATGTGATCGAACCTTGGTCGCTGAATGGCCAACACAATATTGGCATGAAGCGCATATCAATATTTGTACCTCTGGATTTACGGAGAGGCCAAGACTGCGCAAACTCTCCGGTGTAGTGAAATCCTTACCTGTTGGTTTCACAGCGCGCTTCAAACGTGGCGAACTGGGTCGCGGGATGCAATCACGTTTCGCGTGTTTCTGACTAGCTTTTGGCCATTTGAACAACTTTTTACAAACTGGACATTCAAAATATATATATATATATATATATGGTCGGCGCTACATATGCATCGCACTAAAATGACGTCGCGTTATGGGCTTTATTTTGGGATTTTGCTGCTTTTTATTCCTGTAGCGCGCTGCTTTTTAGCGCCCAAATTAGTACTACTCGATACACTATTTTAGGTTATCAGACTATACTGACAGTAATACTGATCACAGCATAATGAAACTAAGTGTAACTGGGCTTTTCAGTAAGGCGAACATGATGGTGAAACTGGGTTTTTCAGTAAGGCGAACATGATGGTGATACTCTGAGCGAACAGAAACAGGCGCATCCGCCAATCAGCGATCAGCAACGAAAACAACGGCTGTGCTCCACCGGTTGAGCTGAAAACTTGGGAAAGCATGTTCTCATATACGAGGAACATGATGGCGATAGTCTGAAGTGATAGAGACAGGCTCATCAGCCAATCAGCGATCAGGAAGGATAACTACGGCTGTACACACCCGTTTGGGCTGAAAACTTGGGAGACTACATTTTCGTATACGGGGAAGAAGATGGTGATAGTCTGAAGTGACAGAGACAGGACCATCATCCAATCAGCGATCAGAAACGATAACAACGTCTACACGCACCGGGTTGGGCTGAAAACTTGAGAGACTACGTTTTCATTTGTGGAGAACACGATGTTGATTGTCTGAGATGACATAGACAGGCCCATCAGCCAATCAGCGAGTAGCGAAGTTATCTACGGTGGCACACACCTGCTTCGACTAAAAACTTGGAGATTCACGTGTTTGTATATGAGGAACACGATGGTGACACTGCGAAGTGATAGAGACAGGCCTGTCAACCAATCAACGATCAGTAAGGGTAATTACGGCTGCTTACTCCCGTTTGGGATGAGAACTAGGGAGGCTGCGACGTAAGGTGAACATGCTGGTTGGACTCGACTAAGGACACAAAGAGAATAAATATTTGAGTATGTCGAGTGCAATTGGAGGTTGGGAAGTGTACTGTGGATGGAAAATGTATGTAGAATAAGCGTGTTGTATAGTATGCGTGTGTATGGGAACGAAAAAATGTCTGTCGAATACTTAAAGAACTTATGGTAAAGAATGAACCGTGGAAAAAGGTTATGGGTAGTTGTGTGTGTGACAGTGTTGTTGGGAATAGTATGAAAGTGAGTGAGTGTAAGTTTGTGTAGAATAGAAGTGTGTAGAGTGGGAATGTATGCAGAGAATGAGTGTTATTGTGTATGGACGTGTTAGTGTTTGAGTGTTAGTAGTATATGGTTTGAGTAAAAATAGAAGTGTAAATAGTATGATTTGGTGGTAGGTAAATGAGAAAAATAGGATGGGAGTAAGAGAAAATGAAAAGAATGATAATAGTTGATTATAATGAGATGGATTGGGATTGATAGGAAATGTGATTTGAATGAATTGATAGAGAGTTAGATAGTAATGTAGAAAAATGAGAAGAAGAAATATGTGGAGAGTATGGATAGTATATAATAGTGTAAGAGTGTATATAATTGTGAGTGTATGAGGTGTGTAAGAGTAGATATGTAGATATTGTATAGAGAAGTATGAGTATGTGAAATAGGAAGGTTTAAAGAAGGAGTATGTAGAGAATAAATGGGTGTAGTGTAAAGTATGAGTGTGTGAGAAGAGAAAAAAAGGAGTTGAGGAAGGAATAGAGAAAATTTGAGTAATAGAAAATTGAAGAAAAATTATGGATGTTTGTGTGTATGAGTGTATGTAGAATATGGATGTTTGTGGTAAATAGAAGTGTATGTGAAGTGTGAGTGTAAGTATGTGTGAGTGTAAATAGAGAGTAAGTGTAAAAAAGTGTGATTGTTGTAGAGTATAAGTGTGTGTAAAGTATGAGTGTGTGTAAAGTATGAGTATGTTAGAGTGTGAGGATGTGTATGTGTAAAGTGTGAGTGTGTGTAGAGTGTGAGTATGTGTAGAGTGTAAGTGTTGTAGAGTGTGAGTGTTGTAGGGTTTGAGTATTGTAGGGTTTGAGTATTATAGGGTTTGCGTGTAGGGTGTAGGGTGTCTAGGGTTAGGGTTTAGTATACGCGACCGTTTGAAAACTAGCCTGGAAACCGGTACTCAAATTTTGCACAGGTATGTTATCGACCATGAACTATCACCTGAGCCGAAAAAAGTTTTCAAAAATGTCTGAGATTTTGTATACACGCAAAAACATGTTTTTGAGAAATCTAGCCTGGAAACATATGTTTTTCTTTGCATCAATGAACTCGCAAGGGTCGGTTTGGTGGGGGTAGAACAAGGTCCTGTTGCATAAATCGGCCTGGAAGACCGTCAAATGGCATATACGATTTGACATGGGTACATCGTACTTAAGTGAAAACTCACGGTACTTCTTCTGAAACGGACGCATTTGACAACATTTCACTTAAGTACGAAACTATCATATGGAATATTCTGTATGAGAGGTCGGACTTCACACAAAAATGAAGTACCGTAAATATCCTCTTAAGTACGATTCGAAGTACGGAACAAAATTCAGAGATGTACTTTTAAAAGTGCGCAAATGACTTTACGAAAAGAAATGTTGGTAGCGATTTTGAGTACTTACAGCCATATTGGGGGCTTCTGCAGACAAAGTTTGATAACATATGGACACCTCTGTTGGTGCTAGATGTTTTTGACGGATGGTATAAGAAATTACTATTCAAATATTTCGCATCTATGCACCTATAGTTACTATAAGTGACGTCATAAACGGCTTTTCGCTCCAATAAATTTATAAAGAAATAATTTTCGCGGCCAAAACGAACAGTTCAATATTGAGAATTCACAGTTGTATAAACAGAAATATAAGCCTTCCGGTGACAGACTGTATCTTGACAAAAAGGTACATTAACAGGAAAATGGACAGAATCTCCGTTTTAGAGTATTTTTAAAGTGAGTATGGGCATAAGGTAGACATACACATTTGGTGCCGTAGTGGTAGTAGTTGGCATAGATGGGGCGGAGGGAGAGGTGGGAGTATGGACGGTGCAAGAGCATGAAACCGAGTCGGAAACAGTCGAAATGCAGTTGCGCGCCGTGTTGGAGTGATTTTGAAGTGGGTAAGGGAGTTGGGTGGACATAGACGGTTGGGGAGGTGGTGGTAGTGATGGGCAAAGATGGGGCGGAGGGAGAGGTGGGGGTATGGACGGGGCGAGAGCATGAAACCGAGTCGGAAAGAGTCGAAATGCGGTTGCGCGCCGTGTTGGAGTGGTTTTGAAGTGGGTAAGGGGGTCAGGTGGACATTGACGGTTGGGGCGGTGGTTGTAGTAGTTGGCAAAGACGGGGCGGAGGGAGAGGTGGGGGTATGGACGGGGCGAGAGCATGAAACCGAGTTGGAAAGAGTCGAAATGCCGTTGCGCGCTGTTTTTGGGTGGTTTTGAAGTGGGTATGGGAGTCGGGTGGACATGGACGGTTGGGGAGGTGGTGGTAGTGATGGGCAAAGACGGGGCGGAGGGAGAGGTGGGGGTATGGACGGGGCGAGAGCATGAAACCGAGTTGGAAAGAGTCGAAATGCCGTTGCGCGCTGTTTTTGGGTGGTTTTGAAGTGGGTATGGGAGTCGGGTGGACATGGACGGTTGGGGCGGTGGTGGTAGTGGTTGGCAAATGGTGGCAGTAGTTGGCAAAGACGGGGCGGAAGGAGAGATGGGTGTATGGACGGGGCGAGAGCATGAAACCGAGTCGGAAACAGTCGAAATGCCGTTGCGCGTCGTTATGGAGTTGTAGTGAAATGGTTGATGAAGGATAAAATGTATGTGTATGTTTGTGTTGGTAAATGGAAAGTGAGTACAGAGTTAGTTAGAGTTAGTTAGTTTGTTGAGAGAGTGGGAAATATTTGAGTATGGGAATGATATGAAGTAATGAAAAGGAATAGAGAAGTGTTGTAGAAAGAAGAAAAATGTAAAATGGTTGAATGAATAAAGGAATGAAGTAAGTTTGTTGTATGTGAAATAGGTAAAGATATATTGTGAAATGTAAGGTAAAATATTTAAAAAGTGTGTTATAGTGTGGGAATTTTAGAGTATACGTATAAGTGTGTGTGAAGTGTGAGTATGTGAAGAGTGTAAGTGTTGTAGAGTGTGAGTGTTGTAGAGTGTGAGTGTGTGTAGGGTTTGAGTGTGTAGGGTTTAGGGTTTAGGGTTTAGGGTTTAGGATTTAGGGTTTAAGGAACTGAAAGGGTTTAGGGTTTAGGGTTTAGGGTTTAAGGTTTAGGGTTTAGGGTTTAGGGTTTAGGGTTTAGGGTTTAGGGTTTAGGGTTTAGGGTTTAGGGTTTAGGGTTTAGGGTTTAGGGTTTAGGGTTTAGGGTTTAGGGTTTAGGGTTTAGGGTTTAGGGTTTAGGGTTTAGGGTTTAGGGTTTAGGGTTTAGGGTTTAGGGTTTAGGGTTTAGGGTTTAGGGTTTAGGGTTT
>JAAVTH010000322.1:0-19815 GCA_011947325.1 Phytophthora macrochlamydospora
CCACCTCCATCACCATGCAGCGCCAGATCCTGCGTCAACTGCCGCGCGTGCAGGCCAACGTCCTGGCCCGCTCCACCGCCACCACCATGGCTAAGGCCTCGCCGAATATCCTGGCTCGCCACTTCTCAGCTGAGGTGTCCGTCAAGCAGACCAACCTGTTCATTAACGGCGAGTTCGTGCCGTCCGTGTCGGGCAAAACGTTCGAGACGTTCAACCCGGCCACCGAGGAGAAGATCACGGACGTCGCCGAGGCCGGCACGGCCGACATTGACGCCGCCGTGGCTGCTGCTCGCGCGGCTTTCGAAGGCCCGTGGCGCACTATGCCTGCCTCGGACCGCGGGCGTTTGATGTACAAGCTGGCCGACCTCATTGAGGAGAACATCGACGAGCTCGCTGCTTTGGAAGCGCTGGACAACGGCAAGCCCTGCACGGTCGCCAAGGCCGCCGACCTTGGACTTGTCATCAAGACCATCCGCTACTACGCTGGTTGGACCGACAAGATCCACGGCGCTGTCATCCCCATCACGGGCCCGTACTTCTACAACAAGGCCGAACCGGTCGGCGTCTGCGGACAGATCATCCCGTGGAACTTCCCGCTACTCATGATGGCGTGGAAGCTGGGTCCCGCTCTGGCGGCTGGCAACACGGTGGTGCTCAAGCCTGCCGAGCAGACGCCGCTGTCGGCTCTGCGTGTTGCCGAGCTCATCGCCGAGGCTGGCTTCCCCAAGGGTGTCGTCAACATCGTCCGGGCGTCGGCGCCAAGGCTGGTCGCCACTTGGCCCAGCACCCGGACGTCGACAAGGTCGCCTTCACCGGTTCCACCGAGGTCGGCTACCAGATCATGCGCTCCTCGCACGTGAGCAACCTGAAGCGCGTCACGCTGGAGCTCGGTGGCAAGTCGGCCAACATCATCTGCGACGACGCCGACATTGACCTGGCAATTCAGCAGTCGCAGCTGGGTCTGTTCCTCAACATGGGTCAGTGCTGCATTGCCGGCACTCGCGTGTACGTCCAGGAGGGCATCTACGACGAGTTCGTCAAGCGCTCCGTTGAGGCTTCCAAGGCTCGCGTGGTTGGCGACCCGTTCGACCCCAAGACCGACAATGGTGCGCAGATCGACCAGACCCAGTTCGAGAAGATCATGGGCTACATCGAGGAAGGCCAGAAGGAAGGCGCTCGCCTGCTGACCGGTGGCAAGCGCCACGGCAGCAAGGGCTGGTTCGTGCAACCGACGGTGTTCGCTGACGTGACGGACGACATGACCATCGCTCGCGAGGAGATCTTCGGCCCCGTCATGTCCATCCTCAAGTTCAAGACCATCGACGAGGTGATCGAGCGCGCCAACGACTCCAACTACGGACTGGGCGCTGGCGTCGTGACCAGCAACGTCGACAACGCCATCAAGATCTCCAACGGCCTCCGCGCCGGCACGGTGTACGTCAACTGCTACAACGTGTTCGATGCCAATACCCCATTCGGCGGCTTCAAGGACTCGGGCGTCGGCCGCGAACAGAGCTGGGTCTGCGCAACTACCTGGAGCACAAGACGGTGATCATCAAGCGCCCGGAGGACTCGATGCCCTAAGTGTTGTAACTCGTGTCGATGTGTAGTGGCTCCGTTCTGCCTGTCCAGCGGTAAGCAGAATACGCACAAACTGTAAGCAGCGCTGATGAAATGCAATGCGCTTGTCCACAGTTGAAGTTGTTGATGCACTTCAACTTACCTGGAACTGGAACTTTTCCCTGGAACCTGGAAGATTTCTGAAACTTGTTTTGTCCAATCCAAACGATTTTGGACGTGGCTATCTTTTATTGGACAAAATTATAAACTATTTTGGCTCTGTCTTGCCACAGCAACCGGAGCAGCTTCAGCGTCTTCCTCCTCCACGCACCGCTGCCGGGAGTCGCTTCTCGGGGTTCATGTACAATCGGATGGCGAACGGACGAGCCACCGCACGAGAATCTCTGTTCTCGGGAGCCTCCTCGCGCACGCAGGTAGCGACTTACTCTCCCTGAAGCCCCCATGTCTTGTAAAACCTTTTAGTAAAACTTGCGCTTGGGTTCTATCTGCAGAACGGAGGCACCGTGGACAATGGAGAGCAGGCAAAGAGGCTACTAGAGGACCAAAACGACGAACAGATCAGCCACTTGTCCCTGCAGATCACGCAGCTCAAGCAGGTCCGTCAACAGTGACTTCATATTGAAGGCTTTTGAGACTTTGTGCTGATGGATATTTTATTTATTTGTTTTGCCTTACAGTTGTCGGGAAATATTCATGCTGAGGTGGTGGACCAGAATCGATTCCTGGACGGCATGGTAAGTTTTTAAATTGTTCTTTTCCTACTTCTTGACACCTTCAAGAAGGACCAAGGATGCAAGTGACTGACGACAGGGTGTTATCGTTACGATGAATCGTTGCAGGGCAAGGAATTCGACAACACAGAAGGGCTTCTGGGCGGCACCATGAAGCGGCTGGGCGTCATGATGGAGCAGGGCGGCAGCAAGCACATGCTGTACCTCATCATGTTCGTGGTGCTGGTGTTTGTGCTGCTGTACTTTACGATCCGATCCCACTAGAAGCCGTCGCCGTCGCCATTGACCACCACACTGCCGCCTCGTTACTAAATAAATCACTTCATCTGCTATCCCAAACATACGCCTACAGAACTCCTCATTCTTCACACAAAGTGCAACCCATCGATTCACCGGTATTTCGGCTCTCTCTACAATTCCCAAGTGAAAACGATACCGGTATTGGTACGTTGTGGATCCAATTCAAAAGCCCCTAGCGACAATCAGCCACAAGCGCAGCGTCGATGGGCAACTTCCTGGCCGCCCCGATCACCGAGAAGGAGTCCGAGTCCGACAAGGGCAACGGCCTTGAGTACGCCGTGTCCTCCATGCAGGGCTGGCGCACGGGCATGGAGGACGCCCACGTGGCGACGATCAAGCCCGACGGCCTGCCGCCCAACTGCTCGCTCTTCGCCGTGTTCGACGGCCACGGCGGGCGGCTGGCGGCCGACCTGGCGGCCGACAAGGTCACACAGAAGCTGGTGGAGGCCATGAAGGACGGTGTGTTCCCTGGCGGCAAGGCGGAGGGCGCCGACCCGGACAAGATCGGCCAGGCCATGCGCAGCGCCTTCCTCAACCTGGACCAGGACATCCGAGAGACGTTCGAGAAGAACTACGGCTCGGACCAGAGCGGTTGCACGGCCATCGTGGCGCTCGTGACGCCCTTGCACATCATCGTGGCCAACTCAGGCGACTCGCGCAGTGTCTTGGCCAAGGGCGGCCGGACGGTCGAGATGTCGTTTGATCACAAGCCCATCAATGTAAGGGGGACAGAGGTGGTGGTGGTAGTAAATGGAGGGTTAATATGGGGAGTTTATGGTTCTGTTGCAGGCTGACGAACGCAAGCGGATCCAGAATGCCGGCGGATTGGTGCGCAGCAACCGCGTCAATGGCGACCTGGCAGTGTCACGCGCTTTGGGCGACTTTTCCTACAAGGCTCGTGCGGATCTACCGGCGGAGCAACAACAGGTTCGTGAATTAGATGGTGGCTGCTTTGTTGTTGCTGTGCTGATGATGTGACGGTTGCTTGCTGCTCTTGATAGGTTTCTGCTGAGCCAGATATTGAAAAGCAAAGATCGACAACACGGAGGAGTTCCTGGTGCTGGCGTGTGATGGTATTTGGGACGTCATGAGCAACGACGAGCTCTGCGCCTACATCCGCCAGCTCATGGACAGCGGCGAGTCCAACTTGGAGTTAATAGCGGAAGAAATTCTGGACAACTGTCTTCGTGCTGGGAGGTAGGGAATCATGGCGTCGGTATTTATTGTAGATATAGAAGGACTGACGGATGTGATTTTTATGAGTGCAGTCGCGACAACATGAGCGTCGTGATTGTTAAATTTCCTGGAGCAAAGCTCGGCCAGGGCGGCGGCGTGATGAAAATCCGAGAGGAGCGTGCTCGTCTGGAAAAGGCCGAGCGAGAGGCTAATGGGGACGTCGACGACGAGGACGATAGTGGAGTTGCTGGCGCACTTCCGGCAGGCAAATCCACGTAGGTTTGAAGCGAGCGAGCGGAGTCAAGTGAGGGTTCAGCGTGTATTTTGCGAGCACTAATGGTTCTTCAGTATCGTTAGTTTCAGCTGCGCAAAACAAAGTTAAGACGAGCATTGCTTCGTTCGCCGTGATAATATATCTACATCCGAGTCGTGTTTTCAATCAGAATTCTGCTAGTTTGTTTGATCAATGTGAATTTGCAATATCAAGATCAATTCTGCGTACTACATACTTCCGGTAGTTTTGTTGCTGGCCCCAAGGATTTCGCTGACTACCAACATTGTCTCCCAAGCTTGAGCTTCAGTCTTGCAGCAATCGGAACAAACGAGCATTCACTGGCAACGTACAACAGTTTGATTGTCGGCAAAATGGCCAGCACATCAGCTGCGGTTTGCTTTGGCCAGGTTTGCCATTTCGCTACTTCGGTGTGCAGTGTTGTTGGTGGGGCGTTTGTACTTGGAGAGGTCAAGTTGCGGAAATATGCAATGGTGCGCATGAGACCGTCTTCGATGTCTACATGGGAGTCCAATCCAGATGAGTCCTGCAATAACGGAGAACGAATTAGTCGGTTCAAATGCACTGCAAACACCGCAGAGAATATCCAGTCACGTACTTTGCCAAAGTAATGTCAGGTCGTCGCAACTTGGGGTCATTGTTGGGCAGATCCCGGAACACCAGGCGGCTTCGGGAGTTTGTGAGACGAATGATCGTCTCGGCCAGTTCTCGGATGGTCATTTCGTGCGGGTTGCCCAAGTTCATCGGCCCCACACACGTTTTGCAGTCCATATACCGAACGATTGCCTCAACGAGATCGTCCACGAAGCAGAATGAGCGGGTTTGGCTGCCCGATCCGTAGATCGTGATGTCTTCATCCTGCAGTGCTTGCATGATGAAGTTACTGACAACACGTCCATCGTACGGGTGCATTCCGGGTCCGTAGGTGTTGAAAATGCGAGCCACACGGATATCCACGCCGAGTGTTCGGTGGTACTCGAAGAACAGCGTCTCCGCCACACGTTTGCCTTCATCATAGCAGGCACGCACTCCAGTGCAGTCCACATTGCCCAGATACGACTCCACTTGCGGCGACACTTCTGGGTCTCCGTACACTTCGCTAGTTGACGCCTGGAAGATCCTGGCCTTCACCCTCTTGGCCAATCCGAGCATGTGCATTGCTCCAAGGAACGACACCTTGGTGGTCTTGATGGGGTTGTACTGGTAGTGTACGGGACTGGCAGGACACGCCAGATTGTAGATCTGGTCCACCTCGCAGGCGTACGGCTCGGTAACGTCGTGCCGCACGAACTCAAAGTTGGCGTAACTGGTCTGCAGCTCCAACATGTTGGCGCGTTGGCTGGTGAAAAGGTTGTCCAGGCAGATGACTTCGTGGCCTTGCTCCAGCAGCTTCTTGCACAGGTGGACGCCGATGAAACCAGCGCCGCCGGTCACGAGAATGCGCTGCATGGTGCACTCGCGGACCTGTCGAGGCAGCGAAACAGGCGGTCGTGGCTCTGGCAGAGGCGTATCTTGGGCCACGATGACGACCGGCGGCTCTGCGGGCGGCGTCGACATGGCGGCGTGGTGCTCGTCGGTCTGCGTCATCTCTGGCGAGGCGACGGAGGCGGTGGGGGCCATCGTGGAGGCGTGTGCAGGACAATGACGACGACGTTACTTTTTCGATTGTGAGCGACGCAAAGTTTCTGTTTGGTTGTGGGTTCGAACAATGGGACAGGCAGAGTATAGTCAAACCAAGAGAGAAAAAGGAATGGAGGAACTATCATATAGCCTGACACATACGTTATCGATTCTAGGTATATTCTCACTGAGGTTTGATCAAAAGGAGAGAGACACACAAGGACAAGCATGCCGGCCACCTCAGGACGCGTGCGCATGCCGCACAACAACCGCATGCACAGCAGCGCGGCGCTCAAGATGACGGGCATCTGGAAGAACACGATCGGCTACGACCCGTACGCCAACGAGGACGAGAAGACGGACCAGTCGGAGGCGTCCTATGAGCAGGCCCAGGGGCTCATGGCGCTGGCCAAGCTGTCCAGCAAGGCGGTGCGTAAAACGGTATCTACATATATATATATACAAGATGTTATGCTGACGTTGTTTATTCGTAGAATGGCGTTCGTGGTGCTTGCAAGAAGTGCGGTGTGGTTGGCCACTTGACGTTCCAGTGTCGGAACCACCTGGGCAACGTGGAGAAGCGGGTGGAGTCAGACTCTTCATCTTCGGTAGGGGATTCATCTCATTCCTATCCAATTTCCTTTTGGACTAATAGCAAGTTTGTGATTTTTGCAGGACTCACCAAGTGACGAGGATGAGAGCGAAAGGGAGGACGATAAGAGCAGAAAGAAGCGCCGTCCGTCATCGCGCGGGCGCAGTCGCTCTCGTAGCTCCAGTGTGAAGAGAGAAACCGTAAAGATCGGCGTAGTCGCAGCGCTGGACGGCGCCACGAGAGGCGAAACCGCAGCGATTCACGTGAAGGTCCAGAGTCGCCCGAGTCTTCGAAACGCCGACGTAGTCGGAGTCGGAGCGCAAGTGAAAGCTCCGAGCGGACGAGCAGCAAGCGTCGGCGACGTTCGGATGACAGTGAAGAGCGATCGACGAAGAAGGACAAGAAGCGCCAAAGCTCGTCCAAGAAACACAAGTACAAGGACAGGAAGAAGGAACGCAAGCACCACCATCGTCGTGACCGCGACTCAGAAAAGAGGAAGAAGCATCGCCACTGAGGGAGATCGAATGACAGCGCGACGTAGTATAGCGTCGCTATCTCGACCCGCAGCGCAGCACGGCCTCTATGTACGAGTCCAAGCTCAGTGTCAGCAACTGCCAACTACAACGAAATGCAGCCATCGATCGATCAGCTGAATTGCTCCCACCTGCTTTTGTCACATGATTCAATACATTTCCCTATTATTCGCTGCGAACCCATATTTTCGTCACCCTGTTTTGATACATAGCTCTTTAATCCGTTTGTCGCACCAAGCCATTTGAACATTGACCGCAATAGCCTCCTTCTCCTCTCCGTCCGTCATCATGGGGACGTCGCGCTGCGAGGGGCTTGTGCGCATCCGCGAGCGCGTGTCCTACAGCGTCGTGCATAGTGTCCACGAGGCGGAGGCCGGCGCTGCGTCCAACGGCATCCGCCGCTCAAGGTCCGTCGGCCGACTGAGTGACGACGTTTGGTACTTTTGTGTGGCTCGAGCATCTGCTGCAGCGCTCGAGTGGCTCACAGTGGACGCTGGTACAGAAAGCAGCGACGACGAGGACACGTCACTGTCCGCCAGCTCAGGTGGGGCGGTGCTGCTGGCCTGCACCAAAGTATCGCGAGTGGAAGCGGTGGACGGAGAGGCCGTGAAGCTCCCAGAGGACGCAGACAAACACGGCGCCGATGCTAATCTATTCACCATGTTGGCGATGGACGAAGAGGAGAGGAGGAAGCTGGAGAGCTGCTCGTTCTACGTGGAAGACGACGAGTCTGGAGTGGCCTTGCTGATTGAAACAGAGTCCCAGAGCCACAGAGATACGTGGGTGCAGTTTCTGAATGAACTGCTGCCGACAGAGGAAGCTGAAAAGCAGGAAATCCAGGAACAGGTCGAAGGAGAAGAGAGTGGAGAGGTGGAGGAAGCAGACGCTGATGTGGTGGAGGATTTGGCGACGTTGCAGATCACCATGTCGAGTTCGTCGATTTCGACGAGATCATTATTCCACCAGGGTAAAACGGAGCAGTTGGTGGAAGACGACGACCCGTTCGGGTTGCTGTCCCTAACTACATCGGCGTTGAGTTCCTACGCTCCTGAGGGAACAGCAGCAACGGCTGGAACGACCAGTAGTGCTGCGCCTGGCATGTACGCCATGGATCATTTTGAGATAGAGGAAGGTGAAGAGCAGTCCGAGGTGGAGGATACAGAAGAAATTGATAGTGGTGCTAACACAGACGGTGACACCGCTGCAGACACTGCAGTAGATCCATCGTTACTGACATCTAGCAGTCGTCAGCTGTATATGGAATTCCAATCGTCCCGAGGGCGTTCGGATAGCAATGCCACAGACCCTCTAAGCTCCAGCAGGGTTGCTATTGGTACCTCCAGCACTGCTCGTGGTCGGCGGCATAGCCTGGGGGCTTTGTTGGCTCCAACGCCGGTCTCGATAAATGGGTGCTTGCGTTGCAATAAGCGCTTTGGAAGGCTTATCCGGACGCCGAAAGTCTGTGCGTCATGTTCTAACCGGTTCTGCCGCGAACACTGCAGAGAGTGGGCTGCTTTAACTTCGCCCGAGTCGATTATTTTACCTGTTGAGGAACCAGTGGGGTCGAGGCTTGGAGCACGGGCATCTACCCCGGCAGTGCTAAAGCGAGTTTGTATGGATTGCTTGGTGCGACAACAACTGCTAACTTCGCTCCAAGAAACTGGTGTATATTATGCCTCTGCAGTTGATGAAGCCGGCGGATTATCTCGACTGGTTCGGTGGAAATATTTCGATCAAACACCGAAGCTCGAGATAGAAGGACATATTCGTGCTCGCAGCCTTGGGCCTTTAAGTCTCCTCTCTGCTATGTTCAAGTACCGACAGCAACCGTTCATGTTTGTTATCGTTCTCGCACAGCTCGTGCAGAACGTTGAGAATTGTCTGGATACCATGGATTTCTACTGGCCGCAGTTCTTGCAATGGGGTTTTGTCAACCTGCCAGACGCATCACCGAGCGTCCGTGCTTTCTACCTGTTCTTCCTGGCTGCCACAGCTCGTCGGAGTGTACATCTTGCAGTAAAAGCGACGTGGGAATGCATCGCAGCTCATTGGGACGCCATGGCAGGCGGCATGTACAGACGCGGCAATGGAATCGTAGTCATGCTCTTCTTCGTTACGAACGTCAATTTTGGCGAGCCACGGAGTGTCCTCCCGCAGCTCCTTTTTCCACAAGCACCAGCGCACCAACGCGAGTCTCTCGAAAGATTACTAGAGCAATTGTATGAATACGTGCGTCGAGCATATGCTGTGTCCACCCGAGAATCTCCATTCTTCGAGTGGCTTCTAGCTCGCAGCAAAGAAGAAGTTGTAGTTAGTTCTCGCAACATCCAAAAGCAACTGCACGTGGGCGATGGATTCTTAGACCCGTTCCCAGAAGACTACTATGAAGAAGCCCAGCTTTTGCTGCTGGAACGCCAAAGATCAGGCACACGGCACCTTGTGGAGGCCAAGCAGCGTATGTCGAACAAACCGGATCAACACATATTCAGCGATGAGGTGAAACTTGTGCGCTTTCTCGTTGACCTGTGCACATATTTGAAGGAGCATGTGGAGGAACCCGCGCAACGTAAGCGGGAACTGCCAGGTTTGCTGAGAGAAATGCTACGTGGAAAGCACATTCGGCCAGAGGCTTCTTTGCCGCTCTCAGGGATTCTATCTCATCCTCACCGTGTGGTTAATGTACTCACAGACGAAGGCACCGTTTTCTCTACAAAGGCGCGTGCACCAACATTGGTTTTCTTCGAAGTCATCGCTTCCTCATTAGAAACTGTGGGTAGTAAACAACGTGATCTTGATGCTGATAACCTCGATGTGCTAGTGGATGCAGCTGTGGATCTGGGGAATGAACTGGACGACAAATTGAATCCCGATCAACGGGAAATTCTAAATTACCTCGATGGAGATGTGGTGGGAACGTATGTAGCTGACCTAATCCCCGCATTTCGTACTGGCTCACAGGCATCGTTGAGGTCGTCGATTTCCGAAGATCTGGATGGACTCAACCACGTGCTGCCAGCAGGCTGTACGCCGCTCAGTCAGAAGACTCCTACAGGTATGTTTTCAGACGATGAAAGTGATGGTTTTGGTGACGAAGAGGTTCATGGCGCGGATAACGAAACGGAGACGAACGACAGCTTAGAGTCTGGGGAGTCTTCATCTCAAGGATCTAAGTGTCCATTTTTCGGAGAGCGATTTGCTGACACCCAAGAGCGTATTCGTCAGGGCAGTACGTTTGCACGTTTTGATGGGTGGACTCTTCTTCCTGTGATCGCAAAGAGCTTCGACGACATGCGTCAAGAGGTATTTATTCTGCAAGGCCTGAAGCTGTTCCAACTCATTTTCCGCAAGCACGGGCTTGACCTCTGGATGCGATACTACAGGTACGCCAATCTCCAAGCACTTGCTTCCTCGAGAATATTGTCTAACTTATTTGATGTTGTTCCATGTACAGTATTGTGTGTGCCGGCAAGGACTGTGGTCTGCTGGAAGTGATCACCGATGCGCAGTCATTTGACGGCTTAAAGAAGAAGGGCAAGAAGATCAGTGGTGTTGGTACATCGCTACCAAAGATATTCGATCGAGCGTGTGGACGTGACCCCATCACAGGTGAGCACGATCCGCTCCGCCTCGAGAGAGCTCGTGAGAACTTTGTGTCGAGCATGGCGGCGTACAGCTTGTTCTCGTATATCTTCCTGGTGAAGGACCGGCACAATGGCAATATCATGCTGGATACTGAAGGCCACGTTGTGCACATCGACTTTGGCTTTGTGCTGGGCATCGCGCCAGGAAACACTTTCAGTCTCGAGACGGCTCCGTTTAAGCTGACGCCGGAGATGGTGGAGATCATGGGTGTGGAAGGGTTTGAGCGCTATCGATACTTGGTGGCACAAGGACTGCTCGCGTTGCATCTGGAGGCGCCGCAGTTGCTCTCGCTTGTCTACCTCTCGTCCAAAGACTCGTGCTTCCCATGCTTTAAAGGCCGGTCTCGTGCTCGCATCGTGCGGCGCTTAAGTCGTCGGTTGTGTATTGGGTGGAGTGTCCAAGACGTCGAGCGTACTGCTGCTCGTATCGTGGATAAGAGCAATGGGCATCGAGGAACCAGACAGTATGATTGGTTCCAAAGGATTTCAAATGGCATCTTGCCTTAGTGCAAAGAGAAAGCGATGTCCTCTCCAAAGGCGTGGTATTCAGCATGGATTTGGTCTTCAATCTCAACTGCAGCAGCAACACTACAACTACAGCGCCAGGATGTTTTGCGTGTCACAATTGTCGTCCGTGTAGCCTTTGAAACACGCGCAGACGCCCGTCTCGGCGGTGCAGAGTCCGCGACCGGAACACGGCGAGACGTAGCTGTACTCGTATGTCGACCCTGGTGGGGTAACTACGTAGGCCTTCAGAATTGTGTTGGCTGTGCCGTCCACAGTGTTCCCAGGGAACGGCCTGTCAATGTTAACGATCAACGTTGTAGACATTGTAGCAGTGTAGAACTGGTTCTCGAAGAATACCGTGCCGGTCGTCGTGATACCATGAACCGCAGTAAACGTGATTGAGGTGTCTCCGACAGCGACGGCAGTTGTTACTATCTCAGTGACAGCAAACGAGGAGAGAGGGTCAGCGACAAAGCGCGTAACAGACGTCCCGA
Source organism: Phytophthora macrochlamydospora (assembly GCA_011947325.1). NCBI lineage: Eukaryota > Oomycota > Peronosporomycetes > Peronosporales > Peronosporaceae > Phytophthora > Phytophthora macrochlamydospora. The sequence goes on from JAAVTH010000322.1 coordinate 11,468, forward strand.
TCGTGTGCAAGAGCGGATACGTGAGCGTTATCGACGTTGCTGATGCAATGAGGCCCGCCACGACATGAGACTCCAGCTTAAACAGCGTGACGGTCCCAGCCGTTGCACCCGAAGTTGTTAGCGTTAACCCGTTGACCGATTTTGCAGTGATGACGAGCTTGGAGTCGGTAGTGAACCACTCGCTATCCTTGCCCTTCTCCATTGACAGTATCTTGGCGAACTTTAAAGTTGGGTCGACAACTCCGTTGAAGCCGTACGCCGGTATCTCTGGAGTGCGCATCCGGCCCGGATTGCTAATGAATTGGCACACGACGGAAAGCCCTCGGTACTAGCCGTTCGGCTCGACATGTAGCCAAACAGATAAGATCCCACGTTGACCCCGCCCATCGGCTCGCAAAGCACATTTCCAAAAGTTTGGTTCGGGATTTTCTTGATGGCTGCAGCCACAGAGGCAGCGTTGGTTTGAGCATTCGCAAGCGAAATGGAAGCAGTCGATGACTTGTCCGATATAATGGGAATCATGTCGGTGATGAAGGACTCGCCGTGATAGTCAAAAAGACGCAGACGAACAAAGTTGGCCGGCGGTCCACTCGCAGCGTTAGCTACCCAAGTTGCCGTGGTGGCGATCCAGGCGTGAAGGACGAAGACTTCGTACGTAGCAAAGCCCACCGAGAGAAACATCGGATCAATGCCAACCTTACACGAGCGCAGCGAGCAGTCAGCACCGCGATACCATGGGTCGCAGCGGCAGCCATACGTGACACGAGCGTCCCACAGATCGTAGGTTTGTTGCGTTGAACTGCTTGGATACCCAACAAGTGTTCCTGGCGTCTTGAGACCGAACTCGCGAATGCTCTCACACGTGCCATGTCCGTTGCACTTGTTCGGGCACGCAGCACGCTGACAGGAACTTCCTTCATACCCGTCGAAACAAGTGCAGACGCCCAGACTTCGGTCGCACAACCCTTTGTTTGAGCACTCCATGTAGAAGTGCGCTTCGTTGGAAGATGCGGCCGGGTTGTAGAACTCGTACGTTCCTGCCGGGTCTTGCTGCGAGTTGAGGAGGAGCCACCCAGTCGACAGTCCAGTAGTTGGGTCGTATACAGACAGTCGGCTTTGATCGAAGTTGATGTCTCCTTTCGGCGTGTCGGCGTGAGCGTAGCCGAACTGGCACGTGCGATCCATGCAGTCGTTGCCCTGGTAGTTCTTGTAGCACTGGCACATGTCCTTGGCCATGCAGGCTCCGTTGCCGGAGCAGCCGTTGGGACACTCAGCTGAAGTCGGTACAGTCAGCAACATCAGCGATAGCAGCACCAGCCCCGACGCAACCAGCATCTTGACTGCCATTGGTGTTTCGAGATCCCGAGACCTCACCTTCCGCGCTGTGGTTTGCCGAATGGCGGTGCTTGAGCTTGGGTCGCGCCGTCGCGATCTTTGCGGATCCAGCCAAAGGACGCGATGCGTGAGATCTTCATGGACGGTTATCGTTGCATGGATTTAGAACTGGGAAGATGATAATAATACTGACGGCAACGTTGTAAGTTGTCGACTGTGCTGCATTGCTCCTTTCAATCAACATGAACCATGAATCCTCTGACCCGCGAGCTCCGGAATCGCAGCCGACTAACCAAGGCCGTAGATTAATACAGGTACGGCTAAATACTTTGAAGATGTGTGACTGCGTTGGCTCATGCGAATTGGTAGCGGTTGTTCCGGTCAGGGACGGATGACCCCAGGACTCGTGCAAAACCACTCGATCACGACAGTCGAAATGAAGACACAGCGACCAGGACGTACTCTTCCCACCAGCAAGAACCTGCTGATAACCAGCCACCAGTGCCCGTAGCGACTAGCAAATTCAGCGCGCTCAAAAGGAAACTTTTCCCGTCGCAAAATCGACGTCACCCCAGACGCGTACCACCACTGCTTGCAAACACCAGCACCGAAACTCCACTGCTGTCGATCGAACAGAAACAAAATTTATCAGGACGGGGGTCTACAACTGAAAGTGACGATTGGGATGACAGTGATCAGCATCATCACAACGCTAAGGATTGGAAGCAGGGCCCCGAGCAAGCAAGCTCAACCTGCCAACACAACCAACCCGAAAATGATTCCGAACGATCAAACGACAAGCATCAAAATGAGGCATCGACGATGTCAAGTGGTAGAACGCTGATGGACGAAAACGACGACCGAGATCTTGAAAGTGCGATCGAGGCGCTGGATTTAGAGACTTCCGAAGCTGATAACACGCTGGAAGAGGTAAGCTTGAGCTGTTGGACTTGTTGTTAGAAAGTGCTAACGACACGATCGCTACTTGTAGATGAATAAGACGATCGATGCTTTGCGTGTATGGAGAGAGTGCCATCAGCATCAAACGCAACAAGCTCTCCAAAATTGGTAAAAACACCGTTCGTTTTATATTCAAACGAGCAACAGGCTAACTATTTTTCTCCCTGTTGCCACGGCCAGAAGACGATTAAAACCGAGTCCAATGTCAATAGTGCATTGGAGATTGAATGCGAAGACTCGCTCAAAGCACAGCTTGAGGTATGCGTACCGACGAGAACTCAGACTTGCGACGAATAACTAAATATTTGCTACTCTACAGCTCAAGCTGCAGCAACAGCAGCGGGATCGCGATACGCACACGTTGGAACTCCAAAAAGAAGCCGAGGCATTTAAACACGAGGTACGTGGAAGCTATCATTGTATTTCGCGTGTCGAGTCTTACCGAGTCTTCCTCCAACAGTTTAGTTTACACCGAACAGCACTCGATGACTCCGACGCAGCTCGCGTCGAGCAGGCATTGCATTACGATGCCGATACCTCCGACGCCGCTCTTTGTCGTCTACGAAACGAACTATTCCAACTGGACGTTCGACAGCGCCAAGAAGCTTTGCTGCAAGACCTCGCTAGCGCAGAGGATGAACTCGGTAGGAATTTATATCACCTCAATGTTTTATTTCCTTTTAGCACCCAGCTAACGCCAACTCTTTTACTAGATATGAACATCGTCGACGTGCAGGCCTTCACGGGCGAACTCGACGCCATCCTCGCGCAATTCGATAGTCCACACGAGGCTGTCTAAAGAGTAATCCAACTTGCAGACGAATACGATCTGAGAAATCTGATTACGCTTTTCATTTTTCTCCCTCGAAAAAATGTTCCGCATATCCAAACGCTTCAAGCCGCAGCCCCAACTCCGCTCCCGAGCTCTGATGACCGCCGCCCGCGAGCTCATCGCGCTGGAAGACGTGGCCAAGATGCCCGCCCCGGGACTCAGCAGCCCCGCCAACGTCAGCTTCAGCCCGGACGGCCGCGTCGTCGCCTTCCTGCACGCCCAGGGCGCCCAGAACGGGCTCGCGGCAGCTGTACGCGCTGGACGTGCAGGCTCGCTGCGTGGCGCTGCTGGCCGCCCCGCCCAACCAAGGCAACACTGAAGGCAACCTATCGCTCGAGGAGAAGCTGCGACGCGAGCGCCAACGCCAGATGGGCGTGGGCATCACGTCGTACGCCTGGAGTCCGAGTGTAAACTCGCAAAGATTACTGTACCCACTGCAGGGGGATCTGTACGTACAGGAGAAGCCTGGAGATGAGTTGCAGCTTCTGTTCGACAAGACGTCGACCGGTGCAGCCGGAGGAGCCATCGACCCGCAGTTCTCTCCCGACGGGAGATTGGTGGCCTTTGTGCAGGACAAGGAGCTTTACGTCATATCCAGTCGCGTCACGGACAGGAAACTACCTCGAGCAGTGCAGGTGACTACGGGAGCTAGAGGTGTCGACGGTAAAAGCAATGGACTCGCCTGTTTCCTGACCCAAGAAGAGCTGAGCAGATTCCGAGGCTTCTGGTGGTCCCCGGACAGCACGAGACTCGCCTTTGAAGAGATCGACGAAAGCCACATCCCCAAGTTCAGAATCATGCACTCGGGCAGCTCCACGCCGACGGGAGACGCGGCTCAAGAGGATCATCGCTATCCGTTCGCAGGTGCTGCTAACCCAAAGAGAAGATTGGCAGTGATCCAACTACCGCAGGGCGTGGCGGAGCACGAGCATGGGCTACATTTCCCCGGTCTTGGGCATCATCAACATGAGTTTCCCTCGCCAGTGTGGATGGACTTTGCCAACCCAGACACGGACTTTTACATCCCGAGAGTCAATTGGCTGCCAGACCAATCACTGGGTGTGCAGAGACTTAATCGTCTGCAGACGGAAATGACGTTTCTTCGCTTTGATGTCCACACTGGACGTGCCACGACGCTGATCCACGAAACGAACCCTGTGTGGGTGAACGCCAACTACCTCTTCCGGAATATTGAGGCGGAGAACAAAAACACCTTCCGTTTCTTGTGGGGATCGGAGCGAACTGGGTTTATGCATCTCTACTTGTACGAGTACACGGCGGGGGCCTCGTCCGCGACGTTACTTGGAGCGGTGACTGCAGGACGCTGGAGTGTTGAATCCGTTGAAGGCATTGACTTGGCACGTGATCGTGTGTATTTCTGTGGCACTGCAACCTCACCACTAGAGCGTCATCTGTACGTGACGCCACTTCTTCCTACTGCTGAAGCCCCGCCGTTCCCCACTCGCTTGACTGGTGCGGAAGGCATGCATAGTATTGTCATGGACAGTAGCTGCCGCATGTTTGTCGATGTTTACAGCAATCCGACGACACCACCCCGTGCGCTAGTGTGCAATGTACCGTCAGACGAGCAGATCAAGGTGGTAAAGCCTACAGAGCCAACAGACTTAAGTAAGGCAGCAGAACAGCGTTCATCGTTGTCCGCAGAGGAAGCTACGCTGTACCAAGAGATTCAAGATTCGGCATATCCTCTTACGACTGAGCAAGAAGACCTGCGCGTAGCCATTCTTCAGGCTCAGGGTAAGCTCTGTATACCTCATATTATCTCTATCCCGACACGCGATGGACAAGATACGCTTTATGGTGCTGTGTATCTGCCCGACCCTAAGGTTCACGGCGAAGGACCGTACCCCACGATGGTGAGCGTCTACGGTGGTCCCCATGTGCAGCGCGTTGCGCGCATGTGGGCGTTAACAGTTGACATGCGAGCGCAGCGCTTCCGCGACATGGGCTATGCCGTGCTAAAGGTGGACAACCGTGGCAGCTTCCGACGTGGTTCTGCGTTCGAAGGCGCGATTAAACATCGTATGGGCACGGTTGAAATCCAGGACCAGCAGGACGGCGTCCGAAAGCTCGTGCATGATGGCATCACCATCGAAGGCCGTGTCGGCATCTACGGTTGGAGCTACGGTGGCTACATGTCAGCTATTTGCCTTACAAAGGCGCCCGAGACGTTCAAACTCGCCATTGCTGGAGCGCCAGTGACGAGTTGGGACGGATATGACACGTGTTACACGGAGCGATACATGTCGACCCCGCAGTTGAACCCTGACGGCTACCGGGAGGGCTGCGTCATGGAGTCTGTGAGCAATCTGAAGAGTGGCCAGAAGCTGCTGCTTATCCACGGGTTGATTGACGAAAACGTGCACTTCCGCCACACGGCACGCCTGATCACAGCGCTGATCAATGCTCGGAAACACTATGACCTGCTACTTTTCCCGGGAGAACGTCATTCGCCGCGCCATCTAGAGGACCGAATTTACATGGAGCAGCGGATCGCCGAATATGTCGAGGCCAACCTATAAAGGGGTGCAGTTGGCAGGAGATTTTCTTTCTGAGCACAAGAGAGTAGACGAACAATTATTCAGGTTAGGAAGAAATGTTTTGTTGGTTCCTGGTTGTGTTGAGTTGACGCGCTTTTGAAGTCCAAAACTGTTTGATTCATCTGGAGTTGGCTAGGTTTGCTGAAGCGAGGCTTGGATTGCACGTTGAAGCTCATCCATTTCGTCGGTGTTGGCTGAGTCGTCCGCGTAAGCTCCTAGAGCTTCTGCAGGTGCGTACTCTTGAGCTGAGAGCTCCATGACTCGGCGGAGCTGTTCATCGTAAGCTTCAGGTGCTGAGCCTGCAGCACCAGCATCCCCCAGAGAAGCCTGGATAGCTGCTGACATTTGCGCATCGTAGTCACTGTCACTTACCATAGGGTGGTTTCTCAACGATGCTTGGATGGCGGACTTCACTTGCTCTTCTTCCGATTCTGCCTTTGCCTTCGCTAGCAACTCAGCCTGGATAGCAGCCATCTCACTTTCGCGAGTGGCTTCTTCGATCTGTTCGTTTTCTCGATGTGCTTGAGCCGGCGCCATTTCTCCATCATATTCTGACAGCGATAGCTTCAGTGTATCTTCCAGACTTTTATCCATGGCGTCAAACTCATTTCGGGAGGCCTGTATGACAACGCAACATCAATGTTAGCATGATAACAACAAGAACTTAATACTACCAGAGTGCACAGACCATCAGGATTTGCTCGAGCTGCTCCACTTCAGTCCGCTCCCGATCAGACTCGGTTTGCACTTGTCGTTCCACGCCAGTGACATCGGCACGCGTTTCTCGTGAGTTAATTCGGTGAGAGTATCCGATATGCCGCTGCTCCCATTGTCCTGGAGCCTCGCGGATCAAATTTTCTTCGTGGCCAGGTCCTACCAGGGAATCGTAATGACCCCCGCCATAGTAGCTCAACCTACGTGTCATCATTAAAATTATCAGTAAATTCGTCAACAAATGCAGCAGCCACCGATGTATTCGTACCGAATTGGAGGTCGATTGCGTGAGAGGGCCCCGTTCTCGTGGAAGCAGCGCAGTTTGCGGTATCCATGCGCAGGGTCATATGCAAACACTTCGGCAGGCCGATCATAAAGCTCGCACATGGCCTGCAGCTCTGGGTCGTCTCCCACACTCCATCACGTCGCTTATAGCGCAGATACCTCATGAAAGCTGCCATATCGCCCACAACGTACGGCTCGAAGTATTCCTTCTCACTCTCCATGTAATCCATGCACGCTGCACGAACAAGAGCATGGTGGCGGTCATCGCCGTAAATCTGATGGCTTACCGAGCGGAAAAGACAGTTGCCGTCCCCTTCAATGTCGAAAATGCGCAGCCCGAGCGACGTCTGCAGCGAGTCGCGATAGTGCGCGAACCTCGGGTTCTGCGTTTGAATTACACGGCGGTGGGTCACATCGGGTGCGTCCATTACACTCTGACGCTGGTGCAACGATCCACCTCGGCCACGATGTTGCAGGTGATCTCCAGACGGCGCGACTGTCGCCGGCGTAAACGGAATCCACTGATCAAACTTTTGGTCTCGTCCAGCGTACCGCACCAACATCGTTCCCCGCGAGCTCTTACTGCAATTGCCTCCTTCCAAAGACTGCTATTCCCGCCGCCAGGACGCACCTCAATCTGCTGTGCCTGACGAACCGGTACACTGTCATTGCGAGCCTGCCAAAAAGGAAAACAAAGGCAACACATTAGTATTTGCCTGAATTTCACAAAATGAGGATAACTTCAGCCTACTTTAGTATCTGGTGGTGAGAGACAACCAGAATCCAACTGGAACCACTTGCGCCATTGGTCGTGCATGTTTAGGAACTGCACCAGCACCTCTCCATCGGCGACTTGCAGCACCTGGGCCGGACACCAGTTGCCAAACACATTCTGGGCATCCAGATTGTCCCCGACATGCAGCTGACGACGCCATTCCAGGTCGAACGCGTTCACTCGCATCATTTCTAAGCAGATTCCATTATATAAAGATTAGCAGAAATGTATCATATGAATATATCCCCTCTTAGTGAGACGATAGCACAGTACTGCACTGACCTTCTTCGAGATCCGAGTCATCGCTGGCTGCGCGACTGCCACTGTCCATACGCGCGTCCTGGAGCTCCTCCTGCGTCGCCACCGGACGTTCACACACCATGTTCCAGAGCTTCTCCACTTTCTGTTGAAGAAATCTGAAGTAACAGATGAATTCTAATAAGTACGAAATACGGTATGTTTTTTCAGATGGCTACATTTTATTTTCTAGCGGAGTTCTGTCCGATGCCGTAGTAGCAGACCAACCCGTCGTCGTTCTCGATGGAAGTGTCGGCACCTTTGGAAATGAGATAAGCGCCGAGTGAATCGCCGTAACCATACGCGAAACAAAAGTGTAATGCCGTGTTTCCTCGATTCTGCATAAAAATGAAAAGTCTAGTCAAGTTAAAAAAGCATTGCTGGCGGCCATTGCAAAACTTACGTTCTGGCTGTTGATGTTGGCGCCACGACGCAACGCCAGCTTGACAACTCGCTTCAATCCGTTTTGGCAGCCGATATGTAGCAGAGTGTTGCCGAAGGCATCGCGCGAACTGACCGGGATGCCCTGATCCAGCATGTAGACGACCGAGTCGAACCGGTTGTGGCGCGCTGCCGAGAACAAGTCGTA
>JAAVTH010000323.1:0-32726 GCA_011947325.1 Phytophthora macrochlamydospora
CCTCTACACACACTCATCTCTACACACTCACACTCTACACACACTCATACTCTACACATGCTTACACTCTACAATATTCACACTCTATCCACACTCTTGCTTTACCCACACTTATTCTTTTACTCTAAAATCCTCACATTCTATCAAACACATTATTTTCAAATATTTCTCCTTACTTTTCACAACATATCTTTACTCATTTCATCTTACAAATTACTTTATCCTTTCCTCATCCAACCATTTTACATTTTCTCCTTTCTACTACACTTTTCTATTCCTTTTCATTACTTCATATCATTCCCATCTCAAATGTTTCCCAATCTCTCAACAAACTAACTAACTCTAACTAACTCTATATTCACTTTCCATTTACCAACACAAACATACACATACATTTTATCCTTCATCAACCATTTCACTACAACTCCAAAACGGCGCGCAACGGCATTTCGACTGTTTCCGACTCGGTTTCATGCTCTCGCCCCGTCCATACACACATCTCTCCCTCCGCCCCATCTTTGCCCATCACTACCACCACCGCCCCAACCGTCTATGTCCACCCGACTCCCATACCCACTTCAGAACCACTCCAAAACGGCGCGCAACTGCATTTCTACTGTTTCCGACTCGGTTTCATGCTCTCACCCCGTCCATACACCCATCTCTCCTTCCGCCCCGTCTTTGCCAACTACTGCCACCATTTGCCAACCACTACCACCACCGCCCCAACCGTCGATGTCCACCGACTCCCATACTCACTTCAAAACCACTCCAAAACGGCGCGTAACTGCATTTCGACTGTTTCCGACACGGTTTCATACTATCCCCCGTCCATACCCCCACCTCTACCTCCGCCCCATCTTTGCCCATCACTTCCACTACCTCCCCGACCGTCTATGTCCACCTGACTCCTTACCCACTTCAAAACCACTCCAACACGGCGCGCAACGGCATTTCGACTGTTTCCGACTCGGTTTCATGCTCTCGCCCCGTCCATACACACATCTCTCCCTCCGCCCCATCTTTGCCCATCACTACCACCACCGCCCCAACCGTCTATGTCCACCGACTCCCATACCCACTTCAGAACCACTCCAAAACGGCGCGCAACTGCATTTCTACTGTTTCCGACTCGGTTTCATGCTCTCACCCCGTCCATACACCCATCTCTCCTTCCGCCCCGTCTTTGCCAACTACTGCCACCATTTGCCAACCACTACCACCACCGCCCCAACCGTCGATGTCCACCGACTCCCATACTCACTTCAAAACCACTCCAAAACGGCGCGTAACTGCATTTCGACTGTTTCCGACACGGTTTCATACTATCCCCCGTCCATACCCCCACCTCTACCTCCGCCCCATCTTTGCCCATCACTTCCACTACCTCCCCGACCGTCTATGTCCACCTGACTCCTTACCCACTTCAAAACCACTCCAACACGGCGCGCAACGGCATTTCGACTCTTTCCGACTCGGTTTCATGCTCTCGCCCCGTCCATACACACACCTCTCCCTCCGCCCCGTCTTTGCCAACCACTACCACCACCTCCCCAACCGTCTATGTCCACCTGACTCCTTACCCACTTCAAAACCACTCCAACACGGCGCGCAACGGCATTTCGACTCTTTCAACTCGGTTTCATGCTCTCGCCCCGTCCATACCCCCACCTCTCCCTCCGCCCCATCTTTGCCCATCACTACCACCACCTCCCCAACCGTCGATGTCCACCTGACTCCTTACCCACTTCAAAACCACTCCAACACGGCGCGCAACGGCATTTCGACTCTTTCCGACTCGGTTTCATGCTCTCGCCCCGTCCATACACACACCTCTCCCTCCGCCCCATCTTTGCCCATCACTACCACCACCTCCCCGACCGTCTATGTCCACCTGACTCCCTTACCCACTTCAAAACCACTCCAACACGGCGCGCAACGGCATTTCGACTCTTTCCGACTCGGTTTCATGCTCTCGCCCCGTCCATACCCCCACCTCTCCCTCCGCCCCATCTTTGCCAACTACTACCACCACCGCCCCAACCGTCTATGTCTACGTTATGCCCATACTCACTTTAAAAATACTCTAAAACGGAGATTCTGTCCATTTTCCTGTTAATGTACCTTTTTGTCAAGATACAGTCTGTCACCGGAATGCTTATATTTCTGTATATACAACTGTGAATTCTCAATATTGAACTGTTCGTTTTGGCCGAAAATTATTTCTTTATTTATCTATAGGAACAAAACGCCATTTATGGTGTCACTTATAGTAACTATAGATGCATAGATGCAAAACATTTGAATAGTAATTTCTTATACCTTCCGTCAAGAACAATCTAGCACCAACAGAGGTGTCCATATGTTATCAAACTTTGTCTGCAGAAGGCCCCAAAATGGCTGAAAGTACTAAAAATAACTACCAACATTTTTTCAGTCATTTGCGCACTTTTGAGTATATTTCTGGATTTTGTTCCGTACTTTTAATCGTACTTAACCGGATATTTACAGTACTTCGTTTTTGTGTGAAGTCCGACCTATCATACAGAATATTCCATATCATAGTTTCGTACTTAAGTGAAATGTTGTCAAATGCGTCCGTTTCGGAAGAAGTACCGTGAGTTTTCTCTTAAGTACGATGTACCCATATCAAATCATATATGCCGTTTGACGGTCTTCCAGGCCGATTCATGCAACCGGACCTTGTTCTACCCCCACCAAACCGACCCTTGCGAGTTCATTAATGCAAAGAAAAACATATGTTTCCAGGCTAGATTTCTCAAAAACCATGTTTTTGCGTGTATACAAAATCTCAGACATTTTTGAAAACTTTTTTCGGCTCAGGTGATATTTCATGGTCGATAACATACCTGTGCAAAATTTGAGTACCGGTTTCCAGGCTAGTTTTCAAACGGTCGCGTATACTAAACCCTACAACACTCACACTCTACACACACTCACACTCTACACACACTCACTACACACACTAACACTCTACACACACTCACACTCTACACACACTCACACTCTACACACACTCATACTCACACTCTACACATACTTACACTCTACAATATTCACACTCTATACACACTCTTACTTTACTCACACTTATTCTTTTACTCTAAAATCCTCACATTCTATCAAACACATTATTTTCAAATATTTCTCCTTACTTTTCACAACATATCTTTACCTATTTCACATACAACAAACTTACTTTGTTCCTTTACTCATTCAACCATTTTACATTTTCTCCTTCCAGCTACACTTTTCTATTCCTTTCTATTACTTCATATCGTTCCATGCTCAAATGTTTCCACTCTCTCAACAAACTAACTAACTAACTCTCTAACTAACTCTATATTCACTTTCCGTTTACCAACACAAACTTACACATACATTTTATCTTTCATCAACCATTTCACTCCAAACAATGCTTCTTCAAACCATTTTCCTTCTAACTCAAACCAACCAACTCTTTTTCTCCACATCTCTCCATATAACAAACCAATCCGATACTCGCTGCAAAACCACTCCAACACGGCGCGCAACTGCATTTCGACTGTTCCCGAGTCGGTTTCATGCTCTCGCCCGTCCATACCCCCACCTCTCCCTCCGCCCCGTCTTTGCCAACCACTACCACCACCGCCCCAACCGTCTATGTCCACCCGACTCCTTACCCACTTCAAAACCACTCCAACACGGCGCGCAACGGCATTTCGACTCTTTCCAACTCGGTTTCATGCTCTCGCCCGTCCATACACACCTCTCCCTCCGCCCCGTCTTTGCCCATCACTACCACCACCTCGCCAACCGTCGATGTCCACCTGACTCCTTACCCACTTCAAAACCACTCCAACACGGCGCGCAACGGCATTTCGACTCTTTCAACTCGGTTTCATGCTCTCGCCCCGTCCATACCCCCACCTCTCCCTCCGCCCCATCTTTGCCCATCACTACCACCACCTCCCCAACCGTCGATGTCCACTCGACTCCTTACCCACTTCAAAACCACTCCAAAACGGCGCGCAACTGCATTTCGACTGTGTCCGACTCGGTTTCATGCTCTCGCCCCGTCCATACCCCCACCTCTCCCTCCGCCCCATCTTTGCCAACCACTACCACCACCTCCCCAACCGTCTATGTCCACCGACTCCCATACCCACTTCAAAACCACTCCAACACGGCGCGCAACTGCATTTCGACTGTTTCCGACCTGGTTTCATGCTCTCGCCCGTCCATACCCCCACCTCTCCCTCCGCCCCGTCTTTGCCAACCACTACCACCACCGCCCCAACCGTCTATGTCCACCCGACTCCCATACTCACGTCGAAACCACTCCAACACGGCGCGCAACTGCATTTCGACTGTGTCCGACTCGGTTTCATGCTCTCGCCCCGTCCATACCCCCACCTCTCCCTCCGCCCCGTCTTTGCCAACCACCACCTCCCCAACCGTCTATGTCCACCTGACTCCTTACCCACTTCAAAACCACTCCAACACGGCGCGCAACGGCATTTCGACTCTTTCAACTCGGTTTCATGCTCTCGCCCCGTCCATACCCCACCTCTCCCTCCGCCCCATCTTTGCCCATCACTACCACCACCTCCCCAACCGTCGATGTCCACCTGACTCCTTACCCACTTCAAAACCACTCCAACACGGCGCGCAACGGCATTTCGACTCTTTCCAACTCGGTTTCATGCTCTCGCCCCGTCCATACCCCCACCTCTCCCTCCGCCCCATCTTTGCCCATCACTACCACCACCTCCCCAACCGTCGATGTCCACCTGACTCCTTACCCACTTCAAAACCACTCCAACACGGCGCGCAACGGCATTTCGACTCTTTCAACTCGGTTTCATGCTCTCGCCCCGTCCATACCCCCACCTCTCCTCCGCCCCATCTTTGCCCATCACTACCACCACCTCGCCAACCGTCGATGTCCACTCGACTCCTTACCCACTTCAAAACCACTCCAAAACGGCGCGTAACTGCATTTCGACTGTGTCCGACTCGGTTTCATGCTCTCGCTCCGTCCATACCCCCACCTCTCCCTCCGCCCCGTCTTTGCCCATCACTACCACCACCTCCCCAACCGTCGATGTCCACCTGACTCCTTACCCACTTCAAAACCACTCCAACACGGCGCGCAACGGCATTTCGACTCTTTCCGACTCGGTTTCATGCTCTCGCCCGTCCATACTCCCACCTCTCCCTCCGCCCCATCTATGCCAGCCACTACCACCACCTCCCCAACCGTCTATGTCCACCTGACTCCTTACCCACTTCAAAACCACTCCAACACGGCGCGCAACTGCATTTCGACTGTGTCCGACTCGGTTTCATGCTCTCGCCCGTCCATACTCCCACCTCTCCCTCCGCCCCATCTATGCCAGCCACTACCACCACCTCCCCAACCGTCTATGTCCACCTGACTCCTTACCCACTTCAAAACCACTCCAACACGGCGCGCAACTGCATTTCGACTGTGTCCGACTCGGTTTCATGCTCTCGCCCGTCCATACCCCCACCTCTCCCTCCGCCCCATCTTTGCCCATCACTACCACCACCTCCCCAACCGTCTATGTCCACCTGACTCCCTTACCCACTTCAAAACCACTCCAACACGGCGCGTAACTGCATTTCGACTCTTTCCGACTCGGTTTCATGCTATCGCCCCGTCCATACCCCCACCTCTCCCTCCGCCCCGTCTTTGCCAACCACTACCACCACCGCCCCAACCGTCTATGTCCACCCGACTCCCATACTCACGTCGAAACCACTCCAACACGGCGCGCAACTGCATTTCGACTGTGTCCGACTCGGTTTCATGCTCTCGCCCCGTCCATACCCCCACCTCTCCCTCCGCCCCGTCTTTGCCAACCACTACCACCACCTCCCCAACCGTCTATGTCCACCTGACTCCTTACCCACTTCAAAACCACTCCAACACGGCGCGCAACTGCATTTCGACTGTGTCCGACTCGGTTTCATGCTCCCCGTCCATACCCCCACCTCCCTCCGCCCCGTCTTTGCCAACCACTACCACCACCTCCCCAACCGTCTATGTCCACCTGACTCCTTACCCACTTCAAAACCACTCAACACGGCGCGCAACTGCATTTCGACTGTGTCCGACTCGGTTTCATGCTCTCGCCCGTCCATACCCCCACCTCTCCCTCCGCCCCGTCTTTGCCAACCACTACCACCACCTCCCCAACCGTCTATGTCCACCTGACTCCCTTACCCACTTCAAAACCACTCAACACGGCGCGTAACTGCATTTCGACTCTTTCCGACTCGGTTTCATGCTATCGCCCGTCCATACCCCCACCTCTCCCTCCGCCGCATCTTTGCCAACCACTACCACCACCGCCCCAACCGTCTATGTCCACCCGACTCCCATACTCACGTCGAAACCACTCCAACACGGCGCGCAACTGCATTTCGACTGTGTCCGACTCGGTTTCATGCTCTCGCCCCGTCCATACCCCCACCTCTCCTCCGCCCCGTCTTTGCCAACCACTACCACCACCTCCCCAACCGTCTATGTCCACCTGACTCCCTTACCCACTTCAAAACCACTCAACACGGCGCGCAACTGCATTTCGACTGTGTCCGACTCGGTTTCATGCTCTCGCCCGTCCATACCCCCACCTCTCCCTCCGCCCCGTCTTTGCCAACCACTACCACCACCTCAACCGTCTATGTCCACCGACTCCCATACTCACCTCAAAACCACCCAAAACAGCGCGCAACGGCATTTCGACTGTTTCCGACCCGGTTTCATGCTCTTGCACCGTCCATACACCCATCTCTCCCTCCGCCCCGTCTTTGCCAACTACTACCACCATTTGCCAACTACTGCCACCACCCCTCCAACCGTCTATGTCCACCCGACTCCCATACTCACCTCAAAACCACCCAAAACAGCGCGCAACGGCATTTCGACTGTTTCCGACCCGGTTTCATGCTCTTGCACCGTCCATACACCCATCTCTCCCTCCGCCCCGTCTTTGCCAACTACTACCACCATTTGCCAACTACTGCCACCACCCCTCCAACCGTCTATGTCCACCCGACTCCCATACTCACTTCAAAACCACCCAAAAACAGCGCGCAACGGCATTTCGACTGTTTCCGACCCGGTTTCATGCTCTTGCACCGTCCATACACCCATCTCTCCCTCCGCCCCGTCTTTGCCAACTACTACCACCATTTGCCAACTACTGCCACCACCCCTCCAACCGTCTATGTCCACCCGACTCCCATACTCACCTCAAAACCACCCAAAACAGCGCGCAACGGCATTTCGACTGTTTCCGACCCGGTTTCATGCTCTTGCACCGTCCATACACCCATCTCTCCCTCCGCCCCGTCTTTGCCAACTACTACCACCATTTGCCAACTACTGCCACCACCCCTCCAGCCGTCTATGTCCACCCGACTCCCATACTCACCTCAAAACCACCCAAAACAGCGCGCAACGGCATTTCGACTGTTTCCGACCCGGTTTCATGCTCTTGCACCGTCCATACACCCATCTCTCCTCCGCCCCGTCTTTGCCAACTACTACCACCATTTGCCAACTACTGCCACCACCCCTCCAACCGTCTATGTCCACCCGACTCCCATACTCACCTCAAAACCACCCAAAAACAGCGCGCAACGGCATTTCGACTGTTTCCGACCCGGTTTCATGCTCTTGCACCGTCCATACACCCATCTCTCCCTCCGCCCCGTCTTTGCCAACTACTACCACCATTTGCCAACTACTGCCACCACCCCTCCAACCGTCTATGTCCACCCGACTCCCATACTCACCTCAAAACCACCCAAAACAGCGCGCAACGGCATTTCGACTGTTTCCGACCCGGTTTCATGCTCTTGCACCGTCCATACACCCATCTCTCCCTCCGCCCCGTCTTTGCCAACTACTACCACCATTTGCCAACTACTGCCACCACCCCTCCAACCGTCTATGTCCACCCGACTCCATACTCACTTCAAAACCACCCAAAACAGCGCGCAACGGCATTTCGACTGTTTCCGACCCGGTTTCATGCTCTTGCACCGTCCATACACCCATCTCTCCCTCCGCCCCGTCTTTGCCAACTACTACCACCATTTGCCAACTACTGCCACCACCCCTCCAACCGTCTATGTCCACCGACTCCATACTCACCTCAAAACCACCCAAAAACAGCGCAACGGCATTTCGACTGTTTCCGACCCGGTTTCATGCTCTTGCACCGTCCATACACCCATCTCTCCCTCCGCCCCGTCTTTGCCAACTACTACCACCATTTGCCAACTACTGCCACCACCCCTCCAACCGTCTATGTCCACCCGACTCCCATACTCACCTCAAAACCACCCAAAACAGCGCGCAACGGCATTTCGACTGTTTCCGACCCGGTTTCATGCTCTTGCACCGTCCATACACCCATCTCTCCCTCCGCCCCGTCTTTGCCAACTACTACCACCATTTGCCAACTACTGCCACCACCCCTCCAACCGTCTATGTCCACCCGACTCCCATACTCACCTCAAAACCACCCAAAAACAGCGCGCAACGGCATTTCGACTGTTTCCGACCCGGTTTCATGCTCTTGCACCGTCCATACACCCATCTCTCCCTCCGCCCCGTCTTTGCCAACTACTACCACCATTTGCCAACTACTGCCACCACCCCTCCAACCGTCTATGTCCACCCGACTCCCATACTCACCTCAAAACCACCCAAAAACAGCGCAACGGCATTTCGACTGTTTCCGACCCGGTTTCATGCTCTTGCACCGTCCATACACCCATCTCTCCCTCCGCCCCGTCTTTGCCAACTACTACCACCATTTGCCAACTACTGCCACCACCCTCCAACCGTCTATGTCCACCCGACTCCCATACTCACTTCAAAACCACCCAAAAACAGCGCGCAACGGCATTTCGACTGTTTCCGACCCGGTTTCATGCTCTTGCACCGTCCATACACCCATCTCTCCTCCGCCCCGTCTTTGCCAACTACTACCACCATTTGCCAACTACTGCCACCACCCCTCCAACCGTCTATGTCACCCGACTCCCATACTCACCTCAAAACCACCCAAAAACAGCGCGCAACGGCATTTCGACTGTTTCCGACCCGGTTTCATGCTCTTGCACCGTCCATACACCCATCTCTCCCTCCGCCCCGTCTTTGCCAACTACTACCACCATTTGCCAACTACTGCCACCACCCCTCCAACCGTCTATGTCCACCGACTCCCATACTCACCTCAAAACCACCCAAAACAGCGCGCAACGGCATTTCGACTGTTTCCGACCCGGTTTCATGCTCTTGCACCGTCCATACACCCATCTCTCCCTCCGCCCCGTCTTTGCCAGCTACTACCACCATTTGCCAACTACTGCCACCACCTCCAACCGTCTATGTCCACCCGACTCCATACTCACCTCAAAACCACCCAAAAACAGCGCGCAACGGCATTTCGACTGTTTCCGACCCGGTTTCATGCTCTTGCACCGTCCATACACCCATCTCTCCCTCCGCCCCGTCTTTGCCAACTACTACCACCATTTGCCAACTACTGCCACCACCCCTCCAACCGTCTATGTCCACCCGACTCCCATACTCACTTCAAAACCACCCAAAACAGCGCGCAACGGCATTTCGACTGTTTCTGACCCGGTTTCATGCTCTTGCACCGTCCATACACCCATCTCTCCCTCCGCCCCGTCTTTGCCAACTACTACCACCATTTGCCAACTACTGCCACCACCCCTCCAACCGTCTATGTCCACCCGACTCCCATACTCACTCAAAACCACCCAAAACAGCGCGCAACGGCATTTCGACTGTTTCCGACCCGGTTTCATGCTCTTGCACCGTCCATACACCCATCTCTCCCTCCGCCCCGTCTTTGCCAACTACTACCACCATTTGCCAACTACTGCCACCACCCCTCCAACCGTCTATGTCCACCCGACTCCCATACAAAACCACCCAAAACAGCGCGCAACGGCATTTCGACTGTTTCCGACCCGGTTTCATGCTCTTGCACCGTCCATACACCCATCTCTCCCTCCGCCCCGTCTTTGCCAACTACTACCACCATTTGCCAACTACTGCCACCACCCCTCCAACCGTCTATGTCCACCGACTCCCATACTCACCTCAAAACCACCCAAAACAGCGCGCAACGGCATTTCGACTGTTTCCGACCCGGTTTCATGCTCTTGCACCGTCCATACACCCATCTCTCCCTCCGCCCCGTCTTTGCCAACTACTACCACCATTTGCCAACTACTGCCACCACCCCTCCAACCGTCTATGTCCACCCGACTCCCATACTCACTCAAAACCACCCAAAACAGCGCGCAACGGCATTTCGACTGTTTCCGACCCGGTTTCATGCTCTTGCACCGTCCATACACCCATCTCTCCCTCCGCCCCGTCTTTGCCAACTACTACCACCATTTGCCAACTACTGCCACCACCCCTCCAACCGTCTATGTCCACCCGACTCCCATACTCACTTCAAAACCACCCAAAACAGCGCGCAACGGCATTTCGACTGTTTCCGACCCGGTTTCATGCTCTTGCACCGTCCATACACCCATCTCTCCCTCCGCCCCGTCTTTGCCAACTACTACCACCATTTGCCAACTACTGCCACCACCCCTCCAACCGTCTATGTCCACCCGACTCCCATACTCACTTCAAAACCACCCAAAAACAGCGCGCAACGGCATTTCGACTGTTTCCGACCCGGTTTCATGCTCTTGCACCGTCCATACACCCATCTCTCCCTCCGCCCCGTCTTTGCCAACTACTACCACCATTTGCCAACTACTGCCACCACCCCTCCAACCGTCTATGTCCACCCGACTCCCATACTCACTTCAAAACCACCCAAAACAGCGCGCAACGGCATTTCGACTGTTTCCGACCCGGTTTCATGCTCTTGCACCGTCCATACACCCATCTCTCCCTCCGCCCCGTCTTTGCCAACTACTACCACCATTTGCCAACTACTGCCACCACCCCTCCAACCGTCTATGTCCACCGACTCCCATACTCACTTCAAAACCACCCAAAACAGCGCGCAACGGCATTTCGACTGTTTCCGACCCGGTTTCATGCTCTTGCACCGTCCATACACCCATCTCTCCCTCCGCCCCGTCTTTGCCAACTACTACCACCATTTGCCAACTACTGCCACCACCCCTCCAACCGTCTATGTCCACCCGACTCCCATACTCACTTCAAAACCACCCAAAACAGCGCGCAACGGCATTTCGACTGTTTCCGACCCGGTTTCATGCTCTTGCACCGTCCATACACCCATCTCTCCCTCCGCCCCGTCTTTGCCAACTACTACCACCATTTGCCAACTACTGCCACCACCCCTCCAACCGTCTATGTCCACCCGACTCCCATACTCACTTCAAAACCACCCAAAACAGCGCGCAACGGCATTTCGACTGTTTCCGACCCGGTTTCATGCTCTTGCACCGTCCATACACCCATCTCTCCCTCCGCCCCGTCTTTGCCAACTACTACCACCATTTGCCAACTACTGCCACCACCCCTCCAACCGTCTATGTCCACCCGACTCCCATACTCACTTCAAAACCACCCAAAAACAGCGCGCAACGGCATTTCGACTGTTTCCGACCCGGTTTCATGCTCTTGCACCGTCCATACACCCATCTCTCCCTCCGCCCCGTCTTTGCCAACTACTACCACCATTTGCCAACTACTGCCACCACCCCTCCAACCGTCTATGTCCACCGACTCCCATACTCACTTCAAAACCACCCAAAAACAGCGCGCAACGGCATTTCGACTGTTTCCGACCCGGTTTCATGCTCTTGCACCGTCCATACACCCATCTCTCCCTCCGCCCCGTCTTTGCCAACTACTACCACCATTTGCCAACTACTGCCACCACCCCTCCAACCGTCTATGTCCACCGACTCCCATACTCACTTCAAAACCACCCAAAACAGCGCGCAACGGCATTTCGACTGTTTCCGACCCGGTTTCATGCTCTTGCACCGTCCATACACCCATCTCTCCCTCCGCCCCGTCTTTGCCAACTACTACCACCATTTGCCAACTACTGCCACCACCCCTCCAACCGTCTATGTCCACCGACTCCCATACTCACTTCAAAACCACCCAAAACAGCGCGCAACGGCATTTCGACTGTTTCCGACCCGGTTTCATGCTCTTGCACCGTCCATACACCCATCTCTCCCTCCGCCCCGTCTTTGCCAACTACTACCACCATTTGCCAACTACTGCCACCACCCCTCCAACCGTCTATGTCCACCCGACTCCCATACTCACTTCAAAACCACCCAAAACAGCGCGCAACGGCATTTCGACTGTTTCCGACCCGGTTTCATGCTCTTGCACCGTCCATACACCCATCTCTCCCTCCGCCCCGTCTTTGCCAACTACTACCACCATTTGCCAACTACTGCCACCACCCCTCCAACCGTCTATGTCCACCGACTCCCATACTCACTTCAAAACCACCCAAAAACAGCGCGCAACGGCATTTCGACTGTTTCCGACCCGGTTTCATGCTCTTGCACCGTCCATACACCCATCTCTCCCTCCGCCCCGTCTTTGCCAACTACTACCACCATTTGCCAACTACTGCCACCACCCCTCCAACCGTCTATGTCCACCGACTCCCATACTCACTTCAAAACCACCCAAAAACAGCGCGCAACGGCATTTCGACTGTTTCCGACCCGGTTTCATGCTCTTGCACCGTCCATACACCCATCTCTCCCTCCGCCCCGTCTTTGCCAACTACTACCACCATTTGCCAACTACTGCCACCACCCCTCCAACCGTCTATGTCCACCCGACTCCCATACTCACTTCAAAACCACCCAAAACAGCGCGCAACGGCATTTCGACTGTTTCCGACCCGGTTTCATGCTCTTGCACCGTCCATACACCCATCTCTCCCTCCGCCCCGTCTTTGCCAACTACTACCACCATTTGCCAACTACTGCCACCACCCCTCCAACCGTCTATGTCCACCCGACTCCCATACTCACTTCAAAACCACCCAAAACAGCGCGCAACGGCATTTCGACTGTTTCCGACCCGGTTTCATGCTCTTGCACCGTCCATACACCCATCTCTCCCTCCGCCCCGTCTTTGCCAACTACTACCACCATTTGCCAACTACTGCCACCACCCCTCCAACCGTCTATGTCCACCCGACTCCCATACTCACTTCAAAACCACCCAAAAACAGCGCGCAACGGCATTTCGACTGTTTCCGACCCGGTTTCATGCTCTTGCACCGTCCATACACCCATCTCTCCCTCCGCCCCGTCTTTGCCAACTACTACCACCATTTGCCAACTACTGCCACCACCCCTCCAACCGTCTATGTCCACCCGACTCCCATACTCACTTCAAAACCACCCAAAACAGCGCGCAACGGCATTTCGACTGTTTCCGACCCGGTTTCATGCTCTTGCACCGTCCATACACCCATCTCTCCTCCGCCCCGTCTTTGCCAACTACTACCACCATTTGCCAACTACTGCCACCACCCCTCCAACCGTCTATGTCCACCCGACTCCCATACTCACTTCAAAACCACCCAAAAACAGCGCGCAACGGCATTTCGACTGTTTCCGACCCGGTTTCATGCTCTTGCACCGTCCATACACCCATCTCTCCCTCCGCCCCGTCTTTGCCAACTACTACCACCATTTGCCAACTACTGCCACCACCCCTCCAACCGTCTATGTCCACCCGACTCCCATACTCACTTCAAAACCACCCAAAACAGCGCGCAACGGCATTTCGACTGTTTCCGACCCGGTTTCATGCTCTTGCACCGTCCATACACCCATCTCTCCCTCCGCCCCGTCTTTGCCAACTACTACCACCATTTGCCAACTACTGCCACCACCCCTCCAACCGTCTATGTCCACCCGACTCCCATACTCACTTCAAAACCACCCAAAAACAGCGCGCAACGGCATTTCGACTGTTTCCGACCCGGTTTCATGCTCTTGCACCGTCCATACACCCATCTCTCCCTCCGCCCCGTCTTTGCCAACTACTACCACCATTTGCCAACTACTGCCACCACCCCTCCAACCGTCTATGTCCACCGACTCCCATACTCACTTCAAAACCACCCAAAAACAGCGCGCAACGGCATTTCGACTGTTTCCGACCCGGTTTCATGCTCTTGCACCGTCCATACACCCATCTCTCCCTCCGCCCCGTCTTTGCCAACTACTACCACCATTTGCCAACTACTGCCACCACCCCTCCAACCGTCTATGTCCACCCGACTCCCATACTCACCTCAAAACCACCCAAAACAGCGCGCAACGGCATTTCGACTGTTTCCGACCCGGTTTCATGCTCTTGCACCGTCCATACACCCATCTCTCCCTCCGCCCCGTCTTTGCCAACTACTACCACCATTTGCCAACTACTGCCACCACCCCTCCAACCGTCTATGTCCACCGACTCCCATACTCACTTCAAAACCACCCAAAACAGCGCGCAACGGCATTTCGACTGTTTCCGACCCGGTTTCATGCTCTTGCACCGTCCATACACCCATCTCTCCCTCCGCCCCGTCTTTGCCAACTACTACCACCATTTGCCAACTACTGCCACCACCCCTCCAACCGTCTATGTCCACCCGACTCCCATACTCACCTCAAAACCACCCAAAACAGCGCGCAACGGCATTTCGACTGTTTCCGACCCGGTTTCATGCTCTTGCACCGTCCATACACCCATCTCTCCCTCCGCCCCGTCTTTGCCAACTACTACCACCATTTGCCAACTACTGCCACCACCCCTCCAACCGTCTATGTCCACCCGACTCCCATACTCACTTCAAAACCACCCAAAACAGCGCGCAACGGCATTTCGACTGTTTCCGACCCGGTTTCATGCTCTTGCACCGTCCATACACCCATCTCTCCCTCCGCCCCGTCTTTGCCAACTACTACCACCATTTGCCAACTACTGCCACCACCCCTCCAACCGTCTATGTCCACCCGACTCCCATACTCACCTCAAAACCACCCAAAACAGCGCGCAACGGCATTTCGACTGTTTCCGACCCGGTTTCATGCTCTTGCACCGTCCATACACCCATCTCTCCCTCCGCCCCGTCTTTGCCAACTACTACCACCATTTGCCAACTACTGCCACCACCCCTCCAACCGTCTATGTCCACCGACTCCCATACTCACTTCAAAACCACCCAAAACAGCGCGCAACGGCATTTCGACTGTTTCCGACCCGGTTTCATGCTCTTGCACCGTCCATACACCCATCTCTCCCTCCGCCCCGTCTTTGCCAACTACTACCACCATTTGCCAACTACTGCCACCACCCCTCCAACCGTCTATGTCCACCCGACTCCCATACTCACCTCAAAACCACCCAAAACAGCGCGCAACGGCATTTCGACTGTTTCCGACCCGGTTTCATGCTCTTGCACCGTCCATACACCCATCTCTCCCTCCGCCCCGTCTTTGCCAACTACTACCACCATTTGCCAACTACTGCCACCACCCCTCCAACCGTCTATGTCCACCCGACTCCCATACTCACTTCAAAACCACCCAAAAACAGCGCGCAACGGCATTTCGACTGTTTCCGACCCGGTTTCATGCTCTTGCACCGTCCATACACCCATCTCTCCCTCCGCCCCGTCTTTGCCAACTACTACCACCATTTGCCAACTACTGCCACCACCCCTCCAACCGTCTATGTCCACCCGACTCCCATACTCACCTCAAAACCACCCAAAACAGCGCGCAACGGCATTTCGACTGTTTCCGACCCGGTTTCATGCTCTTGCACCGTCCATACACCCATCTCTCCCTCCGCCCCGTCTTTGCCAACTACTACCACCATTTGCCAACTACTGCCACCACCCCTCCAACCGTCTATGTCCACCCGACTCCCATACTCACTTCAAAACCACCCAAAACAGCGCGCAACGGCATTTCGACTGTTTCCGACCCGGTTTCATGCTCTTGCACCGTCCATACACCCATCTCTCCCTCCGCCCCGTCTTTGCCAACTACTACCACCATTTGCCAACTACTGCCACCACCCCTCCAACCGTCTATGTCCACCCGACTCCCATACTCACCTCAAAACCACCCAAAACAGCGCGCAACGGCATTTCGACTGTTTCCGACCCGGTTTCATGCTCTTGCACCGTCCATACACCCATCTCTCCCTCCGCCCCGTCTTTGCCAACTACTACCACCATTTGCCAACTACTGCCACCACCCCTCCAACCGTCTATGTCCACCCGACTCCCATACTCACTTCAAAACCACCCAAAACAGCGCGCAACGGCATTTCGACTGTTTCCGACCCGGTTTCATGCTCTTGCACCGTCCATACACCCATCTCTCCCTCCGCCCCGTCTTTGCCAACTACTACCACCATTTGCCAACTACTGCCACCACCCCTCCAACCGTCTATGTCCACCCGACTCCCATACTCACTTCAAAACCACCCAAAACAGCGCGCAACGGCATTTCGACTGTTTCCGACCCGGTTTCATGCTCTTGCACCGTCCATACACCCATCTCTCCCTCCGCCCCGTCTTTGCCAACTACTACCACCATTTGCCAACTACTGCCACCACCCCTCCAACCGTCTATGTCCACCCGACTCCCATACTCACTTCAAAACCACCCAAAACAGCGCGCAACGGCATTTCGACTGTTTCCGACCCGGTTTCATGCTCTTGCACCGTCCATACACCCATCTCTCCCTCCGCCCCGTCTTTGCCAACTACTACCACCATTTGCCAACTACTGCCACCACCCCTCCAACCGTCTATGTCCACCCGACTCCCATACTCACTTCAAAACCACCCAAAACAGCGCGCAACGGCATTTCGACTGTTTCCGACCCGGTTTCATGCTCTTGCACCGTCCATACACCCATCTCTCCCTCCGCCCCGTCTTTGCCAACTACTACCACCATTTGCCAACTACTGCCACCACCCCTCCAACCGTCTATGTCCACCCGACTCCCATACTCACTTCAAAACCACCCAAAACAGCGCGCAACGGCATTTCGACTGTTTCCGACCCGGTTTCATGCTCTTGCACCGTCCATACACCCATCTCTCCCTCCGCCCCGTCTTTGCCAACTACTACCACCATTTGCCAACTACTGCCACCACCCCTCCAACCGTCTATGTCCACCCGACTCCCATACTCACTTCAAAACCACCCAAAACAGCGCGCAACGGCATTTCGACTGTTTCCGACCCGGTTTCATGCTCTTGCACCGTCCATACACCCATCTCTCCCTCCGCCCCGTCTTTGCCAACTACTACCACCATTTGCCAACTACTGCCACCACCCCTCCAACCGTCTATGTCCACCGACTCCCATACTCACCTCAAAACCACCCAAAACAGCGCGCAACGGCATTTCGACTGTTTCCGACCCGGTTTCATGCTCTTGCACCGTCCATACACCCATCTCTCCCTCCGCCCTGTCTTTGCCAACTACTACCACCATTTGCCAACTACTGCCACCACCCCTCCAACCGTCTATGTCCACCCGACTCCCATACTCACTTCAAAACCACCCAAAACAGCGCGCAACGGCATTTCGACTGTTTCCGACCCGGTTTCATGCTCTTGCACCGTCCATACACCCATCTCTCCCTCCGCCCCGTCTTTGCCAACTACTACCACCATTTGCCAACTACTGCCACCACCCCTCCAACCGTCTATGTCCACCCGACTCCCATACTCACTTCAAAACCACCCAAAACAGCGCGCAACGGCATTTCGACTGTTTCGACCCGGTTTCATGCTCTTGCACCGTCCATACACCCATCTCTCCCTCCGCCCTGTCTTTGCCAACTACTACCACCATTTGCCAACTACTGCCACCACCCTCCAACCGTCTATGTCCACCCGACTCCCATACTCACTTCAAAACCACCCAAAACAGCGCGCAACGGCATTTCGACTGTTTCCGACCCGGTTTCATGCTCTTGCACCGTCCATACACCCATCTCTCCCTCCGCCCCGTCTTTGCCAACTACTACCACCATTTGCCAACTACTGCCACCACCCCTCCAACCGTCTATGTCCACCCGACTCCCATACTCACTTCAAAACCACCCAAAACAGCGCGCAACGGCATTTCGACTGTTTCCGACCCGGTTTCATGCTCTTGCACCGTCCATACACCCATCTCTCCCTCCGCCCCGTCTTTGCCAACTACTACCACCATTTGCCAACTACTGCCACCACCCTCCAACCGTCTATGTCCACCCGACTCCCATACTCACTTCAAAACCACCCAAAACAGCGCGCAACGGCATTTCGACTGTTTCCGACCCGGTTTCATGCTCTTGCACCGTCCATACACCCATCTCTCCCTCCGCCCCGTCTTTGCCAACTACTACCACCATTTGCCAACTACTGCCACCACCCCTCCAACCGTCTATGTCCACCGACTCCCATACTCACCTCAAAACCACCCAAAACAGCGCGCAACGGCATTTCGACTGTTTCCGACCCGGTTTCATGCTCTTGCACCGTCCATACACCCATCTCTCCTCCGCCCCGTCTTTGCCAACTACTACCACCATTTGCCAACTACTGCCACCACCCCTCCAACCGTCTATGTCCACCCGACTCCCATACTCACTTCAAAACCACCCAAAACAGCGCGCAACGGCATTTCGACTGTTTCCGACCCGGTTTCATGCTCTTGCACCGTCCATACACCCATCTCTCCCTCCGCCCCGTCTTTGCCAACTACTACCACCATTTGCCAACTACTGCCACCACCCCTCCAACCGTCTATGTCCACCTGACTCCCATACTCACCTCAAAACCACCCAAAAACAGCGCGCAACGGCATTTCGACTGTTTCCGACCCGGTTTCATGCTCTTGCACCGTCCATACACCCATCTCTCCCTCCGCCCCGTCTTTGCCAACTACTACCACCATTTGCCAACTACTGCCACCACCCCTCCAACCGTCTATGTCCACCCGACTCCCATACTCACTTCAAAACCACCCAAAACAGCGCGCAACGGCATTTCGACTGTTTCCGACCCGGTTTCATGCTCTTGCACCGTCCATACACCCATCTCTCCCTCCGCCCCGTCTTTGCCAACTACTACCACCATTTGCCAACTACTGCCACCACCCCTCCAACCGTCTATGTCCACCCGACTCCCATACTCACCTCAAAACCACCCAAAACAGCGCGCAACGGCATTTCGACTGTTTCCGACCCGGTTTCATGCTCTTGCACCGTCCATACACCCATCTCTCCCTCCGCCCCGTCTTTGCCAACCACTACCACTACGGCACCAAATGTGTATGTCGACTCAACTCCCATACTCACTTTAAAATTACTCTGAAACGGAGATTCTGTCCATTTTCCTGTTAATGTACCTTTTTGTCAAGATACAGTCTGTCAGCAGAAAGCTTACATTCCTGTGTGTACACCTGTGATTTCTCAATATTGAACTGTTCGTTTTGGCCGCGAAAATTATTTCTTTATATATCTATAGGAACAAAACGCCATTTATGGTGTCACTTATAGTGACTATAGGTGCATAGATGCAAAACATTTGAATAGCAATTTCTTAAACCTGCCGTCTAGAACAATCTAGCACCAACAGAGGTGTCCATATGTTATCAAACTTTGTCTGCAGAAGGCCCCCAATATGGCTGAAAGTACTCAAAATCTCTACCAACATTTCTTTTCGTAAAGTCATTTGCGCACTTTTGAAAGTACATTTCTGAATTTTGTTCCGTACTATGAATCGTACTTAAGAGGATATTTACGGTACTTCATTTTAGGTGAAGTCCAACCTCTCATACATAATATTCCATATCATAGTTTTGTACTTAAGTGAAATGTTGTCAAATGCGTCCGTTTCAGAAGAAGTACCGTGACTTTTCTCTTAAGTACGATGTACCCATGTCAAATCATATATGCCGTTTGACGGTCTTACAGGCCGATTTATGCGACCGAACCTTGTCCTACCCCCACCAAATCGAACCTTGCGAGTTCATTAATGCAAAGAAAACATATGTTTCCAGGCTAGATTTCTCAAAAACCATATTTTTGCGTGTATACAAAATCCCAGTCATTTCGGAAAACTTTTTTCGGCTCAGGTGATAGTTCATGGTCGATAACAAACCTGTGCAAAATTTGAGTACCGGTTTCAGGCTAGTTTTCAAACGGTCGCGTATACTAAACCCTAAACCCTAAACCCTAAACCCTAACCCTGCAACACTCAAACCCTACAACACTCAAACCCTACAACACTCACACTCTACACACTCACACTCTACACACTCACACTCTACACACACTCACACTACACACACTCACACTCTACATTCACTCATACTCTACACACACTCACTCTACTTATACTCTTACTCTACACACACTCACACTTCACATACACTATATTCATCACAAACACCCATACTTTACATACACTCATACTCACAAACATCCATATTTTTTCTTCAATTTTTATAACTCAAATTTCTCTATTCCTTCCTCAACTCCATTTTTTCTCTTCTCACACACTCTTATCTTACACACTCATATTTTACACTACACCCATTTATTCTCTACATATTCCTTCTATAAACCTTCCTATTTCACATACTCATACTTCTCTGTACAATATCTACATATCTACTCTTACACACCTCATACACTAACACTTATATACACTCTTACACTATTATATACTATCCATACTCTCTTCATACTTCTTATTCTTCTCATTTTTCCACATTACTAACTAACTCTAACTAACTCTATCAAACCATTCAAATCACCTTTCCTATCAATCCCAATCCATCTCATTATAATCAACTATTATCTTTATTTTCTTTTTCTTCACTCCCACTCTATCTTTCTCATTTACCTATCACCAAATCATACCATTTACACTTTCATTTTTACTCAAACCATATACTATTTACACTCAAACACTAACACATCCATACACAATAACACTCATTCTCTGCATACATTCCCACTCTACACACTCATATTCTACACCTACTCATACTCTACACAAACTTACACTCACTCGCCTTCATACTATTCCCAACAACACTCTCACACTCATAATTACCCATAACCGTTTAACACTACCTATCCTTAATCGTCGTTTCATTAACTATTATACACACGTTTTTGTCGTTCCCATACACACACACATACAATACGACACGCTTATTCTACACATATTCTCCCTCTACAACACACTTCCCAACCTCCAATTATACTCTGCATACACTTGTACTGTACAAATATTAAAACCTACAAACGCACATTCAGTTGCTACACGTATTCCGACCTTACACACCATTTGTCTCATAATCACATACTCAAATAATTATTCTCTTTGTGTTCTTAGTTGGGTCCGCCAGCATGTTCACCTTGCGTCAAAACATATCGATTCACTGTTTCGATTCAGTCGCGCATACGATGCCTTCAACAGCTTTTGTGAACGCTCATTGGCCGACGCACCAGTTTCTGTCGCTTCAAACTATCACCATATTCTTCCCCACATACGCAAACGTAGTCTCTCAAGTTCTCATCCCAAACGGGAGCAAGCGGCCTTAATTATCCATACTGATCGTTGACTGCTTGGCAGGCCTGTCTCTATCACTTCGCAGTGTCACCATCGTGTTCCTCACATACAAACACGTAATTCTCCAAGGTTTTAGTCGAAGCAGGTGTGTGCCACCGTAGATAACGTTGCTACTCGCTGATTGGCTGATGGGCCTGTCTATGTCATCTCAGACAATCAACATCGTGTTCTCCACATATGAAAACGTAGTCTCCCAAGTTTTCATCCCAATCCGGTAATTACGGCCATAGCTATCCTTCCCGATCGCTGATTGGGTGATTGGCCTGTCTATGTCTTTTCACACTATTACCATCCTTTTCCCCGTATATGAAAGCGTAGTCCCCTAAGCTTTTAGCCTAAACCGGTATGTACAGCCGCAGCAATCGTTCCTGATTGCAGATTGGATGATGGGCCTGTCTCTGTCACATGAGACTATCACCATCATGTTTCCCGTATATGAAAACATGCTTTCCCAAGTTTTCAGCTCAACCGGTGGAGCACAGCCGTTGTTTTCGTTGCTGATCGCTGATTGGCGGATGCGCCTGTTTCTGTTCGCTCAGAGCATCACCATCATGTTTGTCTTACTGAAAACCCAGTAACACTTAGTTTCATTATACTGTGATCAGTATTACCGTCAGTATAATCTGATAACCTAAAATAGTGTATCGAGTAATACCAATTTTGGGCGCTAAAAGCAGCGCGCTACAGGAATAAAAAGCAGCAAAATCCCAAAATAGAGCCCATGACGCGACGTCATTTTAGTGCGATACATATGTAGCGCCGACCATATATATATAGTTACTAACTAACTAACTAACTAACTCTCTATCAAATCATTCAAATTACTTTTCCTATCAATATCAATCCATCTCATTATAATCAACTATTATCATTCTTTCCATTTTCTTCACTCCCACTCTATCTTTCTCATTTACCTATCACCAAATCATACCATTTACACTTTCATTTTACTCAAACCATATACTATTTACACTCAAACACTAACACATCCATACACAATAACACTCATTCTCTGCATACATTCCCACTCTACACACTCACATTCTACACCTACTCATACTCTACACAAACTTACACTCACTCGCCTTCATACTATTCCCAACAACACTTTCACACTCGTAATTACCCATAACCGTTTAACACTACCTATCTTTAATCGTCGTTTCATTAACTATTATACATACGTTTTTGTCGTTCCCATACACACACATATATTATACAACACGCTTATTCTACACATATTCTCCCTCTACAACACACTTCCCAACCTCCAATTATACTCTGCATACACTCGTACTATACAAACATTCAAACCTACACGCGCATATTCAGTTACTACGCACATTCCGACCTTACACACCATATTTCTCGTAATCACATACTCAAACACTTACTCTCTTTATGTTCTTAGTTAAGTCCCTCCGGCATGTTCACCATGCGTTGAAACATATCGGCTCTCCCCAAGCAGAGCTCCGCTTTTTCTATTGCAACTTTCTAATGTGACATTTGTGGGAAATTTTAGGATGCATTTTGGAAATCTGCTGAAATCGCTAACACTTACTAAAGGATACTACTAAAACAATTTGAAATAGCTCCGTTTTTCGGCTCCAAACCGCAAAATAAACCGTACTCACATACTTGCTATTTGTATGTGGGAAAAGTATGGTTTCGGTTTCCCCACTCCACCCATTCGGCCACTCTGGCTTTTTCAACCCCGCCTCCACCAAGCCCACAGCCTCCACTACCAGCCCCACCCCCACCACCGCCCATGTCAAGCCACCCCAGCCACCATTACGCTCCCTGCCCACCCAGCAGCTCTCCTGAACGCTGTCATCGCTGCGACAGTGGATGAGGCCGGGGCAGTAAGGTGGTGGCAAGATGCAGGGGTGCTGGAGAGTCAAATGTTTTGCCCGGGGTGTGGAGGGTCCATGCGCGCCGAGGCCTCCGCCAAGAAACCGTTTTGGCGGTGTTGCAAAAAAAACACACACACACACACACGAAAACGGTAAAGAGTATTCTATTAGCATGTTAACGAATACGTGGCTGTCTGGGATGAAGCTCTCCCTGACTCAGACAGTGCGCTTGCTGTGTGCCTGGTGCATGCGGCTGCCGCAGGCACGGATAGCTGAGATCGCCGACGTCTCCGAGACCACGGCAGGGGACTGGTGCGCGTTCGTCCGTTGTCTGTGCTCTAAGCAGCTCACTAAGGATAAGTTCCAGGTAAATTTTGGTTTTATTCATTTTATTTTTATGCTACTAATATTGTTGTTTAGATAGGAGGAATTGGCCACATAGTTGAAATCGATGAAACCAGCATGAAAAAAGAGCAAGCACAATCGAGGTAGATTCTACGCTGACTACTGGCTTTTTGGTGTTGTCGATCGCTCCACGGACAAGTGGTTTGCCCGCTTCGTGAACGATGACCGCACCCAAGATAGTCTGTTCCCCATCATTCGGCAATTTATCAAGCCGGGGTAAAATTTATATTTGTTTTTCAGAAATACGTTTTTTAACCTAAGCTTTGTATAGGACCACCATACATTCTGACATGT
This sequence comes from Phytophthora macrochlamydospora, assembly GCA_011947325.1. Lineage (NCBI taxonomy): Eukaryota > Oomycota > Peronosporomycetes > Peronosporales > Peronosporaceae > Phytophthora > Phytophthora macrochlamydospora. The sequence continues at coordinate 24,275 of JAAVTH010000323.1, forward strand.
ATGCTACTTACGTGACTGAGCGGAAAACCAAGCGGGGCGCGACACGGGGCGCACGCTCGCGAACAATCCTAAGATGTCTGACCTTAACTACGTACACAAGTACGTAAAACATACGGAGCACTACGTTGACCCCGACGACGGCACCCATACCAATACAATTGAAGGCCTATGGGAAATCCATATCAAGAGACACGTCAAAGCAATGAGAGGCATGAAAAATCGGAGCTGAACGGGTACATTGATGAGTACCTTTGGAGGAGCTGGTACTTCCCGAAGAAGGCGACCACGGGACAGATTTTTAGTGGGCTGCTACTGTTGATCCAAAAACATGGAGCTTAAATTGTAAATGAACGTTTTTTTACAAATTTCCCACAAATGTCACAGTAGAAAGTTGCAATAGAAAAGCGGAGCTCTGCTTGGGGAGAGCCAACATATCAATTCACTGTTTCGATTAAGTCGGGCGTATGATGCCTCCAATGGCTTTTGTGAACGCTCATTGGCCGATGCATCTGTTTCTGTCACTTCAAACTATCGCCATCTTGTTCCCCGCGATTGAAAACGTAGTCTCCCAAGTTTTCAGCTTAAACGGGTGTGTACAGCCGTAGTTATCGACCCTGATCGCTGATTCGATGATGAGCCAGTCTCTGTCACATGGGACTATCACCATCCTTTTTCCCACATATGAAAACATAGTCTCGCAAGTTTTCAGCCCAAACGGGTGTGTGCAGCCGTAGTTATCGATCCTGGTCGCTGATTGGCTAGTGGGTCCGTCTATGTCACTTCAGACTATCATCAGCTTCTCCCCATATATTAAAACGCAGTCTAGCAAATTTTCAGCCCAAACGGGTATGCACAGCCATAGTTATCCTTCCTGTTCGCTGATTGGATGATGTGCCCGTCTCTGTCGCATAGCACTATCACCATCATGTTCCTCGTATATGAAAACATGCTTTCCCAAGTTTTCAGCTCAACCGGTGGAGTACAGCCGTTGTTTTCGTTCCTGATCGCTGATTGGCGGGTGCGCCTGTTTCTGCTCGCTCAGAGCATCACCATCATGTTCGCCATACTGAAAAACCCAGTTACACTTAGTGTTATTATGCTGTGATCAGTATTACTGTCAGTATAGTCTGATAACCTAAAAATAGTGTATTGAGAGTGTCCGTACCGGTCGAGCTATCCAGCCGACAAATCCCAAATCTGGCTTTAGTTTGGCTTTCGGGGCGCCAACGGTGGCGCCAAATGGCAGATAAAAATAGCTATCGGTCTCCAGAGCTATTTCAGCCGACAAATTTGGCCGTAGAAATAGCGGCGGGGAGCGTTAGTAACCACGGCTCATTACCAAGATGAGCGGTCGTCCACGAGGAGCAAACTATCGTGCAGCGGAGGATAAAGCACTCTGTGAGGCCTGGATCGAGGTTAGCAACGACGGTGGTATTGGCATCAACCAGTGCGGTGATGAATTCTACGGCCGTATCAAGCTTGTATTCGACGAGCTCGTCGAGGAAAGGCAGATCAAGGTCCAAGATCGTGCTGTGACTTCTCTCAGCTCTCGGTTTTCCACAATATCTGCCTCCGTCTCGAAGTTCGTGGGTTGTCATGGTCGTGTTACAGCATTAGATCCAAGTGGCCGTTCGTTGTCGGACATTGAGCACCAGGCGGTCGAATTATACGAGTCCACTCCAGGCAATGGACGCTTTCGCTTTACGCAGTGCTGGCACGTGTTGAAAACCTCCGAGAAGTGGGGTGCTTGGCGCGCAGGAATTCGAGACAGGCAGCCACCGAACAAGCGTGCTCGTACTTTGCGCTCAGTGGAGCCTGAATTTGACGGAGCTACCGTCAGAGTTGAGGACCAGGTTCAAGATGATCACGCCAGACCTCTAGGCCAACAAAAGCTAAATTAGATCGTGCCAACCATGCTCTTTATGCAAGGCAAGTGAAAGCAACCGAACGCATGGCAAAAACGCAGCTATCCGCAACCAAGTTGCTCGAGAGCAAGTTGAGTTAAATCTTTTAGCCTGCGACCTGATGATGACGACGAACAAGCAAAGGAATACGTGGCACTCAAGCGTAAAATCATGCTGGCACGTCTTCGAAAGGAAGCTGCAGCTTTGGAAGGCGGTTTAAGTGGAAGCTTGGAAGGCGAATCAAGTCAAGGCATTGACTCTGGTATTGCTGTTGACACTACACCTTCAACTTCCGATGCTATTTCGACAGATAGCGCTTCAATTGGAGCTACATCTGCAAGTACTGCCAGCTATACAGCTCCACTACCCAACGACGCTGAGATTCTACTTACATTTTAGAGCTACAGGATTGACATTATTTTGTTTTACCTCAGTAAAGGGTATTGACTTGCATTTTGCTCCAGAATATCTTGGAGCTCTTGTGGGGAAGGAGAACGCAAGAAATCGCTGCCAAATCGATTGATGACCGCCTCACAAAATCGTTTCAGGCACTAAAGTGCAGTCGACTCGGACAGTTCAAGATTTTCATCAACCGAATCCGCTGCAGATGCATAAGCAAGAAGACGAAGCGCTGCTGTCACCTTCAGTAGACTGGATATCCCCGCTTTTCCTGTTGCATCAGGCTTCTGCACAAAGTAAGGGTCTTTCGCTACTACGCCTTCGAATATGCGCACAAAAAGAAGCTGGCGCATTCGAAAACGTTTTCTGAAGTCACGCTCGTTGTAGATTGGATAGGGCCCAAAGTATTGTCGAAGCAGTCTGATGTGTCTACCCGCGGGATCTCTGGCCTTGTTTGGTGCCTGTCCAGGTCGCGAGCCGCCTGGAAGTGAAGGTATTTCCAACTCACGTGGTGTCCGCTCGATGGCAGCGATGAAAGCAGTTTCTTCTTCATCAGCTTCGTCCAGAAAGCTTCAACCCATCTTGTACCAGCATCGAGATCCATTACTTCACGCTCTAGGTGACTGGAAAATAGCGACACCGCTGTGAGAATTTCGCACGCTATTGCCAAACCTATAACTATCACATGGTTTCGCCGCCAAATTTACGATAGGGATAGCTCTACCGGTACGGACACTCTGAGTAGTACCAATTTGGGCGCTAAAAAGCAGCGCGCTACAGGAATAAAAGCAGCAAATCCCGAAATAGAGCCCATAACGCGACGTCATTTTAGTGCGATACATATGTAGCGCCGACCATGTATATATAAGTTTTCTGATTTACCTACCACAATATCATGTTATCCACACTTTCATTTTAACTCAACCCATACCATATTAATACTCAACTCATACCGTACTAATACCCAAACCATACTATATTAATTATCAAACCATTAATATTCAGACGCTACAACACTAATATTCTGCACACATTCCCATTCTACACACTCCTATTATACACATACTCTACACACACTCATTCACTATACCCTCGTACTCTACATAAACTTGCATTCACTCACATTCATATTATCTCCAACAATACTCTCACACTCATAAGCATCCATAACCTCTTTACACTGCTTATTCTTTATCATCTTTTTTCTAACTATTCTACAAATATTTTCCCGTTTCCATACATACACATAGTATACAGCACGCTTATTCTACACATATTCTCCCTTCAAAACACATTCCCAACATCCAATTGTACTCTACATATACTCGTACTATACAAACATTTAAACCTACACGCGCAAAGTCATTGGCTACGCGTATTTTGACCTTACCCACCATTTTTCTCGTAATCACATACTCAAATACTTATTCTCTTTATGTTCTTAGCCGAGTCCTACCAGCAAGTTCACCTTGCGTCGAAACATATCTACTTACTGTTTCGATTCAGTCAGGACAATGCCTTCAATGGCTTTTCTGAACGCTCACTGGCAGATATACCTGTTTCTGTCACTTCAAGCTATCACCATCTTCTTCCCAACGTATGAAAACGTCGTCTCCCAAGTTTTCAGCCCAAATGGGAGTGAGCGGCCGTAGTTAACATTACTCACCATTGATTGGTTGACAGGCCTGTCTGTATCACTCCGCAGTGTCACCATCGTGTTCCGCGTATACAAAAACGCAATCCCCAATATTTTAGTCACAACAGATGTGTGCGGCCATAGACAACGTTTCTACTCGATGATTGGTGGGTACTCCTGTCTACGTCGCCTCACACAATCACTATCGTGTTCTCCACATATGAAAACGTAGTCTCCCAAGTTTTCAGCTGAGGGGAAGAGCTGCTCATGGGCGAAGCAGCCAGCAGGGAGAAGATCGCGTGGGGACGAAGTGCAGCCCCAGCGCGCCGGCCAAGAGGCGGATGCAACGCTGTGTCAGCGAACTAGCTGAAGGTGGGATGATGATAGTCGGCGAGGAGATTGTAGCTGAGGCGAGGAGGTGGCTGTCGCTACCACGACGCATTTGGCAGTCGCGTGAAGCGTAGCGTGATGAACGAACGCGTGTCGAGCAGGTAGTTGTAGACGAACGTGTGGAAAATCTTTATGTACTAATGACAGCGTATGTATGTGCAGATGTGCTAGTGAAGGAGCGTGTACGCTTAAATGCTTACCTTGATCTAGCCACCGAGCAGTTTTAACCTCGCACCTCACGTTCGGCCTTGAACGTTTTGTGGCAGTAAAGTGTGAATCGTCTTGACCAGTGAATCATCGGTAACGCGCCCTTCGCGAACGAGATTCAGGTAATGAACGATGTTGTCATTCAGCTCACCAGCTTCATGCTTTTCTTCAGGACCTTGACGACGGTGCCGTATGATTTTGCCTTCAGGTGCTGTTCGTCAAGCAGATTTCGGATGTTTGCTTCAGCTTTGCGTCCAGACGCAAGAATTCGCTCCTTTGCTTCCGAAGTGGTCCCCGTGACGTCGTATCCATTTGGTAAGAAAATGCGCATGAGTGCCACGGTAACTTTTATCTCGTGATAGCGCCTTCTATTCTCATGTGCAAATGGTGTTGGACTGCAGAACCACTCGAACCACACTGAGGTGAGAGATTTATGGCCGGACTTCCTGCGAGCTACTGTTAATGCGGTGGAGCGTCCAGTGATACCAACACTACTATTAGCTGCATCTGGGGTACAATTCGCTCAGTCGCCGAGCCCTCAAGCTTCTCCACGCGCTCACTCAGCACTTTAATCTGGGATAGCAGTCCGTCAACTACCTTGGTTTGCTGTTCCAGAAGAGTGGTCTGCTTGCGCACGAACTCTTCCGTGCATGCTGTCGCAGCACCCTTCATTTCGGAGGTGGCTGGTACTGCGCCGCGTCGCAGAAGCGTCCGCTGAATGGTAAGCGACCACGAAGTCAATCCACTTTCAGTAGTTCTTAACGCATTAAGCGCTTGTTGTATACGTGTGATGTAGAGTGAAGTGGGCGCCAGTTGAAGCATATCGTGATAGTGCAGCACGACCACGGCCATAAAGACCTCCACAACATCTTCACGCAAGCTTAGCGGCACCGAGAACCCAAGAGACGGGTCTGCAGCTGGCGAACCCGTTGCATGGCGAGTGCGTCAAAGCCTTCGAATGATGGTAGGCGCGCGTCCGTTTTCAAAACCATCCAGCTAATGGCTTACCCACAGCCTGATCTTTTGTGTCGTGCTAACAATGTAGTTAAAAGCTTTGCTAACAGCGGTAAGGCTCCACTCACCGCGATCCATAATCCAGGAAGTATTGATATCACTGTTGCCATTAGAACTTGGCCGCACCTCGACGAAAAGAGTCAGACGACAAGCTCTTTGTCAGACCGGTGCCATCAGCATCTCAAACCGCGCTCCACTTTTGAAGAACCCGATTAACGTACGCATGAATTCCAGGTACGGCGACACGAAATGTTTTTGGTTGGGGTTGCTGTTGACCGCTTTCTTCTCCAGATACTCCGTTAGCTTCCAGCAGCTCGATCAATGGTGCTTCCCGAGGTGAACTTGGTGAACTTCTTGGGTGTTGCGAGGCAGGTGGTTCAGCAGAAATTCACTTGGCGTAGACTGCATGATCGTTGCGATGGCAAGGGTGTGAATAGGACAGGATGCAAAATCGGTGCGGTCGTGAAAAGAGATGCCCCTTGGCTGCTAGCAGACTTCATACGCTTGAAGTGGATGTAGAGACAGCCACCTACACATTTTGACAGCTTGTTAGCATAGATTAAACTTGAGAATTGCAATACAAACTCACCAGAGTAAACAACAATTTGACTTTTTAGCAAACACAGCGTATCAGACGACCTGCCCAGTAGATACCACAGCAGATTCAAAAGGGCAGCATCCTTGTAGTCCGCATCTTGAGTAGCACCTTTCAAAATTGCATTAGTCAGCAGGCGGAGGTCTTTTTCGTGCAGGGAGGCGCTTGGTGGGTGAATTCGGCGCCTCACTTAGCGCAGTATTTATCCAGTACTGACGCGATTTTCTGCAGGCGACGGCCTGAGACTGCATTGAGGGCAGGAAAACGCTCCAAAAGATGATTTTTACGTTGCCGAAGTAGCTAGCAATAGAATTCTTGGAAAGAAGTGAGCCTCTCGAACTCTCTTTAAACGCAACAAACACAGCAAACTTATCCGGCACGACGTAGAGCATCTCTCCAGTGGCATCCTTACCGACGAACTCGTAGATACGCTCAACCGTCAATTGTTCAGCAGCTGCGAAGCGCTGGAAGGCGTTGAGAGCCGTCAGCCGCGCCCTCTGGGAGTTCCCAGGGATCAATGCCTTCGTGGGCATCGATTGTCTTTTGAGTGGATAGCGTGAGGCTTTATCGAAACCCTCACAAATATGATTTTTGTCCGAGCACATACGATATCGCTGTGATATTTTTGTATTTGACTTCATTATTGCTATATAAACATTTTTCAGGTATTCGGACAAAATATGTCCGAACTGTCTGAGCCGCAGCCTTTTATGATTTGGAACTTGTCGACAATGTGATTGGCGGATACCTCTGGTCGTATCCATTTTCATTGGCTACCTGCTATTGCAAACTTTTATGTGATAAAGTTTGTGTCCGAATAAACGCGCTATTTGGGACGTTGTTGGCAACGCCAAAACGTCGGTTTTCTAAGAGCAAGTCATCTGCAGGAAACTGAAACGTGGTAGTTAGCAACCTCCGTAGCGGTAGCATAGGGTGAAAAGGCTCATTTAGCCTTTTCCCAAGCGAAGCAAACCCACCACTACCTCTCCTGCAAAGCGAGCACAGGTACTCGCTCCAGCTTCCGAACAAATGAAGTTGTCAATTTGCCCCTACTCCGAGTCATGACGCCGCTCTGGTGAAAACTACCTTTATATAAAGTGCCGTATACCGAAACCATGTAAAACCAATGAATAATCTGCAAATTCCAAAATATTGTTGGGACACAAAAATTCCTAAGTCCCCAAACGAGCATTTTCCAACCCTGAAGGCGAGCAAACTTGACGCAAACTTGACAGCGGTGTCGACGAGGAAGGCGAGCTACTGTTGCTGTGTCTCCTTGATCCTGCCGTCCTCCTCCTCATAAACCTGACTCCAGCCTACGACCAGAAGCCGCCGACCGGCGCCAGCGCACGGTCAATCTGATCCTAGTCCTCCAGTTCCAGCTGCAGTCATCACGTTAAAAAAATATTAGAAATACTACGTAGTAAGTAAATAAGGGCAAAAGATATCGGTACGGTACCATCTTGGGCGTCTGGTTGCCGCTAATGCGCTTGCCGTCCAGTAGGAACCGCAGGGCGCTGGCGGGCACGCCCTCGAGTTGCGCGTAGGCATTGAAGATCTTCTCCATCTTGATGTCGGGCTTAACCTCGCAGAACGTCTCTTCTCCAGACTGGTCCTTGACTCGGATGGTGATGGCCTCGGCCTTCTTCTTCTCCTCGCCGTTGGTGGCGTCGGCAGCGTTGTTATTCTCGTCCGACACGGCTGTTTACAGTGACAGATGGCACCACACGTTAATACTTCACTGACTAGGAGTTTGACTGGTCAAGTGCAAACTTTCTTGTCGTCGGCGTATCTGCATCAGTACTAGCAGCAAGACTCACCTTCTCGTTCACTGTTCAGATTCAGAAGTGAGAGCGTTAGGTAGTAGCGCCCGTTGGGACAGTGCGATAGGCTTGGCTCTCGACAGTGCAGCGTTCAAATGCCAAGACGTATCAAGTATTACCTGGAAAAGCTTACGGCATGGCCAAAGCAAATCGAATCCGATGGCGTTGTTGGAGGAGCTACGAGCTGCTGTTGGACGAGGAGACCTGGAAGCTTTTCGATGCCTGGTGGGGACCAGTTTAGAAGACGTCGATGGAGTTTCGTTGCAGACGTAATATCTAACGCTAATCACTACAGTAGGATTGTAGTATGCCCGGGGTTTGAAGCACGGAACTAGTAGGAGGACACCAGCAGTGCGGGGGCCAACCCACAGAAGTAGTAGCCGAATATACTGATGTCTTAGATCCTTGGCAAATTGTAAAGTGAGCGAGATCTTGAGTTTAGTGCTAACTAGCTCGTTCTCGCCAAGGCCTGCCAGCCACTCAA
>JAAVTH010000324.1:0-17914 GCA_011947325.1 Phytophthora macrochlamydospora
ACGCAAACACTCCACGGCGTCCTTTGGCTTCTGCTGCACAGATGGCGTCTGGCAAATTCTGCCTCCTTGTGTAACCGTTCTCTTGCAGAGGCACGGTTTGGATCATGTCGCTCGAGTGCATCGACCACATACCAGCCCCGCCATCAAGTGAATGCGCCATCCACGTAGACATCACGCGATGTTGCAGCTCAGCAATCAGGTGTTTTGAAATTTGATGACCCTCCGAGCTGCAATCAGTCACAGAGCTTGATGTGCGTTCGACCGTGAGCCCTGTCGTGCCACCGCTGAAATGATGCTGTCGTGCTGTCGTGCTGTCGTGCTGTCGTGCTGTCGTGCTGTGGTACGGCAGACTGAAACGCGCGAGAGTCGCTATAGAAGCGGGCAAAGCAAGACGGAACTCGGGAGGCCAGGAAATCTTGCTCTGTGAAACTAGTCGCGAAGCGCTAACGAAGCCATCGAGAGCACACAGACAGAGGCTGAGGAGCGCGGGCGTAGACTGTTGTCTGGGCAAAATGGCAAAGCGATTACAGAGAGGATAAACGCCTCCTGCTAGGTCGTGCCAAGGCAAAAGATGTCGGCGAAAAAGAGGCCAGACGCGAGCAACAAGTTCCCCTCCACGTGGGCGATGCGGTCGCATACAATTATACAATTGACTGTCAGCGGTGGGATTTGAACCCACGAGTGCGAACACAGTAGAACTTGAGTCTACCCCCTTAGACCGCTCGGGCACTGACAACACAAAATACACTCGCGCCACAAAATCCGCCGCACAGCTGCACACAAACAGCCACAGCATCACACCCATACACTAATTCCCCTCATACACTACCACAGCCTTTCAACCGTCGCCTCACGCGCCCCATACGCACTCTGTAGGATGCGTGACAGGCACAACAAAGATATTAATTTATAGAGGTACGCGCGATTTCAGGCTAACGACTCCACAAACAACCCACACGCACAACGCACTCACACCGCGCCCACGCCCTGCACCAAGCTTCAAAAGTCTTCGCATTACAGGGATCCGTGTCGCCCCCCCCATCGTGTCACAGCTTGCAAAAGTCCATGCATTGGCGCCCTGGACATCTTCAATCCCTGGCGAAAGCTAGCTCGACTCATTCGGACCTTGTATGCGCGAGATTCACCTTCCTTTTGTGGCGCAACGGGCTGGCTTCAACGCCCTATTAACACACCGCACATTGCAGCGTGTGGCCAGGAACGCCATCAAGAGCCTCGCGATCGGTCGGCTGGTTCGCCAGAAAGAGCACTGACGCTGCGAATCGCTTCCATCGGCGCCCCCTTGGCTGTCCAGCGCGAACTCGTAGTATTTTCTTTCCAGAAATGCGCTCAATCGGAGCGCCTCGCTGATGGACTTCAGGGCCAAATAGCTACGACGCAAACACTCCACGGCGTCCTTTGGCTTCTGCTGCACAGATGGCGTCTGGCAAATTCTGCCTCCTTGTGTAACCGTTCTCTTGCAGAGGCACGGTTTGGATCATGTCGCTCGAGTGCATCGACCACATACCAGCCCCGCCATCAAGTGAATGCGCCATCCACGTAGACATCACGCGATGTTGCAGCTCGCTTAATCAGGTGTTTTGAAAATTTGATGACCCTCCGAGCTGCAATCAGTCACAGAGCTTGATGTGCGTTCGACCGTGAGCCCTGTCGTGCCACCGCTGAAATGATGCTGTCGTGCTGTCGTGCTGTCGTGCTGTCGTGCTGTCGTGCTGTGGTACGGCAGACTGAAACGCGCAGAGAGTCGCTATAGAAGCGGGCAAAGCAAGACGGAACTCGGGAGGCCAGGAAATCTTGCTCTGTGAAACTAGTCGCGAAGCGCTAAAACCATCGAGCACACAGACAGAGGCTGAGGAGCGCGGGCGTAGACTGTTGTCTGGGCAAAATGGCAAAGCGATTACAGAGGGGATAAACGCCTCCTGCTAGGTCGTGCCAAGGCAAAAGATGTCGGCGAAAAAGAGGCCAGACGCGAGCAACAAGTTCCCCTCCACGTGGGCGATGCGGTCGCATACAATTATACAATTGACTGTCAGCGGTGGGATTTGAACCCACGAGTGCGAACACAGTAGAACTTGAGTCTACCCTTAGACCGCTCGGGCACACTGACAACACAAAATACACTCGCGCCACAAAATCCGCCGCACAGCTGCACACAAACAGCCACAGCATCACACCCATACACTAATTCCCCTCATACACTACCACAGCCTTTCAACCGTCGCCTCACGCGCCCCATACGCACTCTGTAGGATGCGTGACAGGCAAGCAAAGATATTAATTTATAGAGGTACGCGCGATTTCAGGCTAACGACTCCACAAACAACCCACACGCACAACGCACTCACCGCGCCCGCCCTGCGCCAAGCTTCCAAAGTCTTCGCATTACAGGGATCCGTGTCCCCCCCATCGTGTCACAGCTTGCAAAAGTCCATGCATTGGCGCCCTGGACATCTTCAATCCCTGGCGAAAGCTAGCTCGACTCATTCGGACCTTGTATGCGCGAGATTCACCTTCCTTTGTGGCGCAACGGGCTGGCTTCAACGCCCTATTAACACACCGCACATTGCAGCGTGTGGCCAGGAACGCCATCAAGAGCCTCGCGATCGGTCGGCTGGTTCGCCAGAAAGAGCACTGACGCTGCGAATCGCTTCCATCGGCGCCCCCTTGGCTGTCCAGCGCGAACTCGTAGTATTTTCTTTCCAGAAATGCGCTCAATCGGAGCGCCTCGCTGATGGACTTCAGGGGCCAAATAGCTACGACGCAAACACTCCACGGCGTCCTTTGGCTTCTGCTGCACAGATGGCGTCTGGCAAATTCTGCCTCCTTGTGTAACCGTTCTCTTGCAGAGGCACGGTTTGGATCATGTCGCTCGAGTGCATCGACCACATACCAGCCCCGCCATCAAGTGAATGCGCCATCCACGTAGACATCACGCGATGTTGCAGCTCGCTTAATCAGGTGTTTTGAAAATTTGATGACCCTCCGAGCTGCAATCAGTCACAGAGCTTGATGTGCGTTCGACCGTGAGCCCTGTCGTGCCACCGCTGAAATGATGCTGTCGTGCTGTCGTGCTGTCGTGCTGTCGTGCTGTCGTGCTGTCGTGCTGTGGTACGGCAGACTGAAACGCGCAGAGAGTCGCTATAGAAGCGGGCAAAGCAAGACGGAACTCGGGAGGCCAGGAAATCTTGCTCTGTGAAACTAGTCGCGAAGCGCTAACGAAGCCATCGAGAGCACACAGACAGAGAGGCTGAGGAGCGCGGGCGTAGACTGTTGTCTGGGCAAAATGGCAAAGCGATTACAGAGGGGATAAACGCCTCCTGCTAGGTCGTGCCAAGGCAAAGATGTCGGCGAAAAAGAGGCCAGACGCGAGCAACAAGTTCCCCTCCACGTGGGCGATGCGGTCGCATACAATTATACAATTGACTGTCAGCGGTGGGATTTGAACCCACGAGTGCGAACACAGTAGAACTTGAGTCTACCCCTTAGACCGCTCGGGCACACTGACAACACAAAATACACTCGCGCCACAAAATCCGCCGCACAGCTGCACACAAACAGCCACAGCATCACACCCATACACTAATTCCCCTCATACACTACCACAGCCTTTCAACCGTCGCCTCACGCGCCCCATACGCACTCTGTAGGATGCGTGACAGGCACAGCAAAGATATTAATTTATAGAGGTACGCGCGATTTCAGGCTAACGACTCCACAAACAACCCACACGCACAACGCACTCACACCGCGCCCACGCCCTGCGCCAAGCTTCCAAAGTCTTCGCATTACAGGGATCCATGTCGCCCCCATCGTGTCACAGCTTGCAAAAGTCCATGCATTGGCGCCCTGGACATCTTCAATCCCTGGCGAAAGCTAGCTCGACTCATTCGGACCTTGTATGCGCGAGATTCACCTTCCTTTTGTGGCGCAACGGGCTGGCTTCCCTATTAACACACCGCACATTGCAGCGTGTGGCCAGGAACGCCATCAAGAGCCTCGCGATCGGTCGGCTGGTTCGCCAGAAAGAGCACTGACGCTGCGAATCGCTTCCATCGGCGCCCCCTTGGCTGTCCAGCGCGAACTCGTAGTATTTTCTTTCCAGAAATGCGCTCAATCGGAGCGCCTCGCTGATGGACTTCAGGGGCCAAATAGCTACGACGCAAACACTCCACGGCGTCCTTTGGCTTCTGCTGCACAGATGGCGTCTGGCAAATTCTGCCTCCTTGTGTAACCGTTCTCTTGCAGAGGCACGGTTTGGATCATGTCGCTCGAGTGCATCGACCACATACCAGCCCCGCCATCAAGTGAATGCGCCATCCACGTAGACATCACGCGATGTTGCAGCTCGCTTAATCAGGTGTTTTGAAAATTTGATGACCCTCCGAGCTGCAATCAGTCACAGAGCTTGATGTGCGTTCGACCGTGAGCCCTGTCGTGCCACCGCTGAAATGATGCTGTCGTGCTGTCGTGCTGTCGTGCTGTCGTGCTGTCGTGCTGTCGTGCTGTGGTACGGCAGACTGAAACGCGCAGAGAGTCGCTATAGAAGCGGGCAAAGCAAGACGGAACTCGGGAGGCCAGGAAATCTTGCTCTGTGAAACTAGTCGCGAAGCGCTAACGAAGCCATCGAGAGCACACAGACAGAGAGGCTGAGGAGCGCGGGCGTAGACTGTTGTCTGGGCAAAATGGCAAAGCGATTACAGAGGGGATAAACGCCTCCTGCTAGGTCGTGCCAAGGCAAAAGATGTCGGCGAAAAAGAGGCCAGACGCGAGCAACAAGTTCCCCTCCACGTGGGCGATGCGGTCGCATACAATTATACAATTGACTGTCAGCGGTGGATTTGAACCCACGAGTGCGAACACAGTAGAACTTGAGTCTACCCCCTTAGACCGCTCGGGCACACTGACAACACAAAATACACTCGCGCCACAAAATCCGCCGCACAGCTGCACACAAACAGCCACAGCATCACACCCATACACTAATTCCCCTCATACACTACCACAGCCTTTCAACCGTCGCCTCACGCGCCCCATACGCACTCTGTAGGATGCGTGACAGGCACAGCAAAGATATTAATTTATAGAGGTACGCGCGATTTCAGGCTAACGACTCCACAAACAACCCACACGCACAACGCACTCACACCGCGCCCACGCCCTGCGCCAAGCTTCCAAAAGTCTTCGCATTACAGGGATCCGTGTCGCCCCCCCCATCGTGTCACAGCTTGCAAAAGTCCATGCATTGGCGCCCTGGACATCTTCAATCCCTGGCGAAAGCTAGCTCGACTCATTCGGACCTTGTATGCGCGAGATTCACCTTCCTTTTGTGGCGCAACGGGCTGGCTTCAACGCCCTATTAACACACCGCACATTGCAGCGTGTGGCCAGGAACGCCATCAAGAGCCTCGCGATCGGTCGGCTGGTTCGCCAGAAAGAGCACTGACGCTGCGAATCGCTTCCATCGGCGCCCCTTGGCTGTCCAGCGCGAACTCGTAGTATTTTCTTTCCAGAAATGCGCTCAATCGGAGCGCCTCGCTGATGGACTTCAGGGGCCAAATAGCTACGACGCAAACACTCCACGGCGTCCTTTGGCTTCTGCTGCACAGATGGCGTCTGGCAAATTCTGCCTCCTTGTGTAACCGTTCTCTTGCAGAGGCACGGTTTGGATCATGTCGCTCGAGTGCATCGACCACATACCAGCCCCGCCATCAAGTGAATGCGCCATCCACGTAGACATCACGCGATGTTGCAGCTCGCTTAATCAGGTGTTTTGAAAATTTGATGACCCTCCGAGCTGCAATCAGTCACAGAGCTTGATGTGCGTTCGACCGTGAGCCCTGTCGTGCCACCGCTGAAATGATGCTGTCGTGCTGTCGTGCTGTCGCTGTCGTGCTGTCGTGCTGTCGTGCTGTGGTACGGCAGACTGAAACGCGCAGAGAGTCGCTATAGAAGCGGGCAAAGCAAGACGGAACTCGGGAGGCCAGGAAATCTTGCTCTGTGAAACTAGTCGCGAAGCGCTAACGAAGCCATCGAGAGCACACAGACAGAGAGGCTGAGGAGCGCGGGCGTAGACTGTTGTCTGGGCAAAATGGCAAAGCGATTACAGAGGGGATAAACGCCTCCTGCTAGGTCGTGCCAAGGCAAAAATGTCGGCGAAAAAAGGCCAGACGCGAGCAACAAGTTCCCCTCCACGTGGGCGATGCGGTCGCATACAATTATACAATTGACTGTCAGCGGTGGGATTTGAACCCACGAGTGCGAACACAGTAGAACTTGAGTCTACCCCCTTAGACCGCTCGGGCACACTGACAACACAAAATACACTCGCGCCACAAAATCCGCCGCACAGCTGCACACAAACAGCCACAGCATCACACCCATACACTAATTCCCCTCATACACTACCACAGCCTTTCAACCGTCGCCTCACGCGCCCCATACGCACTCTGTAGGATGCGTGACAGGCACAGCAAAGATATTAATTTATAGAGGTACGCGCGATTTCAGGCTAACGACTCCACAAACAACCCACACGCACAACGCACTCACACCGCGCCCACGCCCTGCGCCAAGCTTCCAAAAGTCTTCGCATTACAGGGATCCGTGTCGCCCCCAGTAAAGGAGGCAAGACAAGGCCATCACACCACGCGAAGGTTACCCAAGTGTCTAGGAGACGTCTAGCCCGTTGACCCCTGATTTCGAGAGACTGGATCACTGTTGACAACCCAATCCGGCGCTACGTGAAGATTTCCGCGTAGTGACCAATGTCCCTTCATCTCGCCAAGATGGTTCGACTTGGCCAAGGTGCATATCTCCCTCAAGTCAAATAAAGAGAGCGACTTGCCCCACCGACAGTTACACAAAGTGAGCTGCATTCATCCCATGGATATCGGGAGTCCCCCTCTGTCGATAGTCTCGGGCGTCGTATGCAAGTGTACCGTACGATCAGCGAATTTCATTCATCCACTCCGCCAGAGCAGCAGTTCAGGCATTATTCTCTCGCACGGTTTTCTGAAGGTACCCACAGTAAACAGTGCTTGAGAAATGGACGTAGTCTCAAGATGAGGCGCGCATTTTTTTAAATCTATATGAAAGGATTGGATAACTTTCTCCATGTCGCTTTTGGTAACGGAAACATTTTCGAATTATTTCATTCGCCGTTACTTTCCACGGCGTCGAAAAGAACGGGATGCTCATACAGAAGCTTTCTGCTTGATTTGTGGAATATGGTGGGGCTGATAGGCACCTAGGTTTCCGTTTTGAGCGCGGAGTGGTTAGAGTGTTATCGAACAACACGGATCCCGATCCGATACCGAAAGAGGAAAGGGATCTGTGGTGAAGCGGTTTTCCGGGAATGCGGTCGATATGGGAGCCCAGCATGCCGGATCCAAACTCAGACCCCGGATCAGACATGGGTACATCGCGGAAGCAATGGATCCAAGCGTAAGAAATCCGGATCTGCAACGCAGTATGCTGGATCCGGACTCAGATACATATACGTCGCGGAAACACTGGATCCAGACGTGGGCAGCCCAGATCTGCAACCAAGGCCGTTCCAGGCGTGGATCTGGCACACCAGAGGACTGACCAAGCGACAACATCCAGCGGTAGGTATAGAAATGGTGCAGATGATAGGTTTTGGGATGGGATCTCCAATGGATCCTCTCATAATTTGCTTAATACAGAGTCGAATTTGCCTTGTACACCACAAGTGCCCTTCCTAGCGCCTAAGACCACGGGATCTACATTAGCCCAGTCAATCTTCGTCGGGATCACCGCGGATCAAGCAGTGCTCGGGTGATCTGGATAGTATATTGGCCAGATCCACTCGCAGCCTGGATCCACTAGTACCAAGTGCAGATCCGAAGTCTACTGGAGTTACTACTTGGCCAGGACGACCGATCGACCCTCAGCCCCCCGAGATCACGCTATCGGAAGTGCCAAGTAAGGAAAAGGAAGACCACACAACCCTCAAGGCAACCCCCACCTGGATCCAAGATCCAGGCCCCAGATCCAAGTAGATCCAAGCGATTACTGGTCTGATAAATATTCAAGGACGCAGAGTGAAGATTCCCGCGCTGCTCCTAACCTCCCACGTCTCGCCAAGACGTTCGATCTTGATAGATCAAGCATCCTCGAAGCACCTGAAGAGCAGATCCAGCCCGCCGACGGGTACACAAGGTGAGCACACTTCAGCATCCCCACGGATATCGGAGTACCCTCCGTTAGTCGGTGTCTGGGCGCAGTGGAAGCAGATTTTGATAAATCCCGCTACACCACAGATCCGGACACGGAATCAGAAAAAAGTATCACACTCCTTCGTTTCCGGCACCGTCGAGCCTTCGACTCAACTAGATGTCAGAGGGGCAGCAGCGTCAATTTGACTGATATGAATTGCGGCAAGTTAAGTGGCTTTGGAGACGGTCTTCTACAAAGCGATCTCATTTGCTTATCTACCGCGTCATCGCTGCTGCTTCTTGGAATGGGAAGGCTGCCGTTCAAGCGTGTCAGCATCGCTAGCATCCTGTAGGGGCTCCTCAAGAGCCCCTTTCCGAGGCAGCGACTTGCTCGGAAAGCCCTCGTTTTTAAGACGTCACTTTCCGCACGAGTTCGGATGGCGAAGTCTTAACTCCTGCCGACGTGTCACGTCACGTCTTGCTGATGGCTCACAGCGGGCACATGCTCTAGTTGCATGCTCTCGTTGGTCGTGCTGGGCGGGTTCGATCCGACCCGACGGGGGCAAGTGCGGGAAGAGGCCTTCGCATGGGCGTCGAACGGTCCTCTGAAGGCAGTTCCTCATACTTAAGTGAAGAAGATTATGGAGAGGATGACAACGAGGGCAACCACTCGGAAGAGCGCCTCGTACACCATTAAGAGGATAGCGATATCTCTAGCGATGCTGATGTCACTACTAGCGGCATTCAAACGCAGATGCTGCATCAGCGCCACCTACGGAGAAGACTACAGTGTCCGTTGGCGGAAATTCATCGGGCAAAAACTTCCCCAAGAAAGATGATCTCTTTCTGCTTCGTCAAGTACAAGCTGACCGCCCGTTCATGGGTGCTACGGGTAAAATTTTGGAGACCTGGGGTATTTTTGCAGAAAAGCTGAAGTCTGTCAAGAAATTCAGGAAGAAGGATCCATCACAGGCAAATCTGCCTAAGCCAAATTCAACATCTTAGTGGCGGCTCATCGGAAATTTGACGATTCTTCCGAAAGAGCATCGGTATCAGCCAAATTTTCGGAGAAGGTGTAACTGCTAACGGACAGCTTTGTGCAGTTGGTTGATGACACGATCGAGCTAAGGCGAAGAAAACTCGCGAACAAAAAAGGACAAACAACGGGCCGAAGAAAACGCCGATAAGGTGATGCGAAATGCTGCCATGACGCGGGTGAAGAAGCGCAGTACTGATGGTACCGACGATAAAGCAGCTACATAAGCCAACAAGCGATTCAAGGAAAGCATTTTTGACATGATGCGCGAGGAGGTTGAGGCAGACCCTGACGAGAAGAAACAGCAGTGGTAGAGGAAAAAGAGAGCGTTGTGCCGAGAGAAAATTTTGACTGGAAAACCAACGCTTTGACGAGACGCTTCTACTAACAGTGCTGCAGCAGAGTGGTGGGGCGGGCAACAACTTCGCACCTTCCTTCAGCAACGATTTCACTCCTTCTCCGGCCAACCAGTACATCGGCACTCACGCTAACGCTAACCAAATCGACATCCAAACGGCCAGCGGTGGTGTCCTGGACTTCCCCGTTACGATACCACAACGTCCAGCTCGCCATCAGGTTTTGCCCATTGATTCAACGGTTTCAGCGAAGGTAGTCTCTCATTGTAGGCGGTCTCATACCAAAATACTGGCTGATCTTGTTCCCTCCATTCAAACAGTTGAAGCAATTCGCCTTTAACAGATTTACCTACAGTTGACAAGCGACCTTTCGTTGCTTTTTTGACACCAATGAAAGCCCATCGACATAGACGCTTCATCTCATCGAAGTTCCACTCGACGAAATCAATTAAAAAATGCGATACGAAACGAAGAAACAAACAAGATCACCCTAGTTAGAATTTCACATTGCTAGAAGAGAAATTGCAGGTACTCGACCATGCGGAGCCAGAGCCGGTGGTTGGTGATCAAGTGAACGTTCTCTCTAACCGCCGACGGTTCAGGGAGCCCAAGCTCAGAGAAAGTTTGGTAGCGTTTACTAAGAGACTCCCAGGTCTTTAGTAACCATCTCCACAAGTTTCTCCACAATATACGTGTCCGGGACATTCACCGTAGCGATTATCGATCCTCATACCAGGACACAGCGTGCAGTCAGCATGGGGAGAATGTCGTGGGGGCGGGTACCGAGTAGGATGCAAATCGGGAGATGAGGAAGTGGGTGAAGGGTGCTGAGCTTCATCATTGAATTGGTTTGAACATCAACTGAGCGGCACCTTGAACCGATCAAAACAAATCAACACCCGACGATGATCACAAAACTTCGTAAACAGTCTCGATAATCCGTTGATATACCATCACAATCCGCTGCGTCAGATGCCCACTCGTCTGCCCCTCGTACAGCAAATCTAACATGTGCGTGCTTTGGCGCCCAGTTCGAGCGCTGTCCAGCATGCCCATGCCTGAGCTTAAGCACTGGTGAGGAGACGTCCGTTCCAATATGCGGCTCCATACATTATGCCTACTCCAGCACCTTAACCGTCATGCTGAACAGCGAGCAACTGGCGACGGACGAAGTACAGGGAGAGCGCTGCAAGTATACGATGCACGCGCATGCACTCTGTCATGTTGCACAACCACTGTTAAAGCTAAAAAATGACCTGCATGTAAACTTATGCAACGTGGATGCAGGGTGTCGGCATGCAGAATTCGAGGCGAAGACACCGGACGTTGCTGTGTTACGTTACACCGAGGACTGTGGGTCTGGACAGAAAGCAGCCGAGGATAGGTTGAAAGTAGTATAAAACAAAAGTTAGTTGCATGCTTGGTAGCGAGCAGCACTAGCACAAAGGGGACAATTACCCTCGGTCGGCCAGCACGACCCAGTATCAGAACAGACGCAGGATCAGCACGAAGTTCAATTCTCCACAACCCGGAACACTTCTAAAGCTTTGTTACAACTCCGATCTTTTGGACTGTAGACTCCGGGTGCGATGACCCTAGTGATATAAAATGTGCAAACCCGCGCTGGAGCGCGATCAGACCGCGCTCTAGCAACACACACATATGATGAGCCTAACTCCCTGCGGGAATGTAAACCGAACAGTATTGGAATATTTCCGTTATAGTCTCACGCGTGGTCCCGGCTTACCACACTCCTTGTCTCCAAAGGACAGCGTTCGCACCGTGCAGAGGTTCGACTTGTGATCTGGAAGGGAAAAGGAGACTGAATTTGCGCTTCCCCATTGAGAAACCGGGGCACTTACCCTTCCTATCTCGAAGGTTCAACTACTCTCTTGACTCCACTATGTCCCATGATCTAGACTTGGATTCAATGGCCCCAAAACGTCTCGCTCTTCAGGAAGAGCTATGCCGGGAGCCATACTTAGGCATAGTATACGATAATAGGAAGAACGGAGCCTTTCCCATTCCTGAACCCACATGCCGATCCACCGGGATTGCGTCCGGTCCGGTACGGAATGCTCCCGGGCTCGTTATTCCTTGGACAGGGTGCAAATGTGATGTCAAAGGAACTCTAATGCGCTATGCCACACGCACACACTGCTGAGAAAACGCAGAAAGACAGGTACATCTTTGTTTGGGACAGAAGCTGGGAGCAATGCCCTCAACTGGAACTTCACCTTGAGAACGTACCAACAGTAATATCGAAATTTTGCAAGCGGAACGAAACTCAGATTGAGAGCACAGTGATCATCGAGTTCTTTTGTAGAGCAAAAGACAACCGGTAGTGAGGCTTAGCAATACCGCTTAATCAATTTTCACTGCTAATCCACACATTGGATGGTTGGAAAGAAACATCAGCCAGGATGCCTCATGTCGACCCAAAAGTGTACCGTTCAGCTACCGTGGTGTCTCACGCGACCAACTCATCAATTCCCAATTTTTTGTCATCGCTTTTGATCCACGTTTGTATGGATATGGGGCATATGCAGCACAGTATTACAGGATGTAATCTAATGTAGTCCACAAAGTAAAACCTTCAACAAGTGGCAGCACCATGACTTCCTTTAGCGCTTTCACGCACCCGATGGCAGCTCGATCCGTAGAACATAGTCCAGTCGTTTCACAAAGTCTGAGGAGCGCGATTGATCGTAATTTTAATTATTTAACTTTTGCTAATTAATGGATTTCTAAATAACAACAAGATGAGAGAACTTGAGATCGATGTAGAGTGTCTGGTGAGAGTCTTGCCATCTCGTTCTGATACTTACATAGCACTGTCAATCAGTGTATACAGGAAGCGCCAGATTTTGTTGGAATGTACTGGGAAGCGATTAAACTAACATGGAGAGCTGTGATTGCAATGGTATATTTCTCACTCTTTGGAAAGAGGGGCGATTGATGCAACATTCCAGTTGCTGTCGCATTCATTCATAAAGATTGTCAGCAATTGTGCTTAGTAATATACGAACTACCTACCGGCGGGCGTTTGTTTTCACAGATAACTTTATTTCACAACTCGCGTTCACAAATGATCAAATGTGTGGAATTATTGATCAGATGTGGTTCAATCGATATATATCCTCGACCATACCGAGTATTTAGTGCTCGAACTGATGGCGTGCCAGTCATCGACAAAGGACGGTACCAGGAAATCATCCACATTCGGCGTGTCCAGTCCTTCCAGATCACCACCATGGGGAAGATGTTGTGCCAACGGACTCGCGATGGTGGGTGGCTGACAACGGCGCGCCACCGAGGAAAAACGTAGGAATTATCGGCGGGCCACGGGTCGAGACAAACAGCCTGGCGCGTAAGAACGGCTTGGATGAAATTCCAGATCATTTGAAGCTCTACAGTTTGCACCTCGAGTCCATTATTGTTCCTTGATTAACACCTATGGCGTGCTCGATGTGCCTGTCAAAGGTCAAGTGGCTTCTCGTGGAGGAGGGGGGTTGATGATTCGATGATTGATGTCGCTGCTGTGGTAGAAAAGCCTGAATTTTCGTGAAGGCGCTGTTGAAATGTGCATGAAGTTTCGTTTCCTCACGAAATTCCGCAGCATTGTGGCTGGCCGGCCCAAGCCACCAAACGATCTGCAGCAGATGCAAAGAACTTAGAAGGCCAACTAATGGAGAAGATCCACGTCAGAAGTACAGGCGTTGCTTTTTCGGAGTGTATCTGCTGTGCGGGTGCTCATTGTGAATAAGAACTCCCATCGAAATGCAGCATTTGTCGTTGGCCATGTGTGAGTAGACAATTGGACAGAGAAGACGATTCCTACGTCCTTAGTTCGTTTGACTTGCTTGTTATGCTTGACCAATGGCACTTTTGTAGCTGAGGGAACTACAACATTTCGATAGAGGTGACAAGCGCACTTTTGTCCACTAGTATTATGCTATACCATCTCTAGCTGATAAATCACCAAAACCAGCGCGTGATCAGGTCTTGAAGATTGGCGTCTCACTACAGAAGTGGCATTAACATATACCACCTGTAAGAACAGCAACAAACGGAGCTCACCCCTACACGTAGTTGTGTTGGATTCCTTCAGACTTGGAGGATGTGGAACGCATGACTTTATAGATTTGATTGGCTTACAGTGACCACAACAAGGAATGTTACCGATCACTGGAACATTTATTGTATGTTTTCCACTACAAGGAATTCTAGAATTTGGTCTGTCACTTTGCGGTGCAAGAATCAGTCGAGGAAGCGCAAGAACCAGCAGAGTATCATGCGCGTTAGTTTAATCAGTCCAAGATAGTGCTGTCCCTTTCCGAGTTTGACCCCGTGACGAAGCGCTCATTTTTGGTCTTATTAATACCCGGTACTTCACAATTAAAACTCTCGTAGATCACACCACGTTAGTAAAAACACCAATACAGTTTTCAATTGAAAAAACGAATTTATTGTTCATATCGCAAGAAAAGTTTTGTCCATCTGAAAAGGACATTTTAGATTTTATCATTTTTTCGATGCTTAGTGCGCAACTTGCACGACGAAGACAATCTTACTAGAGCAGCGATAACGTGAACTGTCAAACGAGGCTGTACGGGCAAATTTTACTTCCTTCGGGGGAAACCTGGAGGAAAGTCAGCGGTTTCACTGTGGACATGCGATATCCGCGCAGTCTCTTTTTGCACTCTGTTCACTCGAGACAATCAGTCTGGCGCAACGGTATGATCATGCTCTTTGGGAAAGCTCCTGAGTCTAAACCGCCTTTCAACCACCCATACTGCGACAAAAATCAACACTTGCAGCGAGCAGACTCTTCAAATCACATCTTTTTTAAGCGTTTCCAGCAAAAAAGTAGGCGATCTTCACTCACGCCGCTGACGAGCTGCATGCAGGAGGATCCGACAGCTGCAGCGTATATAATATCTTGGACAGTGCAGATTGCACTTGTCCTCGCCATCTGTGGCGGAACCCTACTGCCCGAGAAGAACTGACTGCGCTGGCAGAGCGCGGGATGGTTGCCTTGCCCACCTGCAGCAAGCGCGGACAGGATGCCTCGTCGTCGGGATCTAATTCGGCCCGCCGGCTGGTACCTGGCGTTTCGCGAGCGTTCCAAGGGAAAATAGAGCTCTGGCAACGTGACATGGCCGCCTTCGGGAGCCATATCCGCCGCGGGCTCTAAAAATATTGGCGCTGCTTGGTCCCCCCTCGCTCCTTTTTTAGCGACCTGATATTTTCGCTCTAAAATCCACAGCGACACACAAAAACAATCCACAATCCAGAGGAAAAACTCGTTTTTTTCTCGAGTCGTTTTTGGAGGGCATTAAAACCAGGGGTGGCATTAGAACGGCACTTGATGAGCATCAGAACCTCCTCCGAATGCCCTCCGATTGCCCCCTTTTAGGATCTAGACCACTATAGAATTAGGAACCGTTTTAAAAATGCCGGGGCCTCGAGGCAAAGCGGTTCGGGCTCATCGGAGAAGGCGGGGCCAGGTCGGTGGTGGACCAGAGCCCGAGTTGGAGTCTCGCTTTGTGTTTGCAATCGAGCATCTCGAAATCGGCAGAAGAGCCACCGCCCGCGCCGCTCAGGAGCCGAGGCTCTTGCAAAAGAGCCACCGTCTTGTCCGCCGCAGCACCAAACTGCCAAAGTGGCTGCCTTCCCACTTGCTTGCCGCCGCGCCGCCAACCCCGCGCATTTGCCAGACCGCCGGCTGCCCACCCAAGGCCGCCCTGCTAGTCGACATGGCAGCCGCGGGCTCGCCGAAGGCCGAGCCCCAGAGAGAGCCTGCGCCCGTTGACGCCGGCGCAGAGCACCCTGACCGCGCGTCGCACGCCGCGGCCGTCGCAGCGCCGCCCCAGACGGGCGAGCTGCTCACCCGCGTGGCCGCGCAGATCAACGAAGCATTCCAGTCGTCGCTCGTGCAGGTCCGTCCAGATGCGTCAAGGCCGCTGGCCGCTGGTTGCTGTTGCCGCGGAGCTGAGAGGCATCGCAAACGGCCTCGCCGCACGCCAGTCGCTGCCGCCAGCGCCATTTTCTTCCAGATTCTAAATCGCTAACGCATTTTCCTCGTGTCGATTGCCTGCAGGTCGTGTCGGACATCGGACTCGAGTATGGTGTCGACCCGAGCAGCAACTTGGCCTGGGTAAGAATGTCCTCGACGACGCAGTTGAGATTGCTTTCTGAACTTTCCCGGATACCGCCGATGGGCGGACCAGCCAATAGTTAGCCATGTCGCCAACGTCAACTTTTGGCGCGGTTGCTGGTAGTTCCGGCGCATTTTGCATTCCACAGCGGACTGATTGATTTGCCCTGCTGTTGCTGTGAACATGGCTATGTAGATGGAGAAAGGCGGCGACGTTCAACTGCAAGTGCCCAAGGACGTCGACGAACAGCGCGGCGAGCTCAGCGACAGCGTTCGCCGCATCCTGCGCGAGCTGCAGGCCTCGCGGCTGCAAGTGCACGAGCTGCAGCGCATTGTGGAGGAGCTGCGGGAAGAGCAACGCTTGTCCAAGCAGCGCATCGCGCTTTTCAGCACGCTGTCCTCCAAACTGAAGCGAGAGCTCGTCAGCGAGCGACTGGCGCTCATCGACGCCAAGAACGAAGTGAAGGAGCTGCGACGCAGTGTACGCCGCAGTGGCGACGACTCCGGATCCGGCGGGCGCTCGCCGCAATCGCCTTCACTGCAGGAAAAGCCCGACAATCCGTGGAGTTCTCCGGATAAGCCTCTTGCAGGCTCGGGGGCACCAGTGCCGCCGGTGTCACCGGAAGAGGCTCGGGTGGCTCAAATCTCATGGCGTTTAATTTTACCAGCCAGGAAGGAGCGAAGGGGACCAAGCTGGCGACGACGACGAGCCTCCATCGCCGTCGTCGAGTTCGCACACGCTGCGAAATACGCTAATGGGCCAGTTCTTGCCATCGTCATTGCTGGACTCACCTCAAGTCACTCCAAAACATGCTCGACCTTTTGCCGACGATAATCTCGGCGAGGACAAAATTCCTCCGATCCCAGCCACCGAAATGAAGTCCTTATCATTATCAGCCCCAGCACCGGAAACCGAGCTGTCGACTAGTCCAACAGTGGAACAGACACAGGGCAAGTCTGACGTCAGTGAGCTTGGAGACGGGCATGACGAACTGAAAGAGACCAGCCAGGACGACAGTGGGAGACTGGTCTCGACGGGTGGCTCGGAGACGACCTCCGTGTCGCCGCTGAAGCTGTCCATGCTCTCTGAGCTCTTTGACACGATCTCTGTCGAAGAACTGGAGACGATCTTGCAGCAATTCGAGGGGCAGGAGTCGGCAGCGATCGAGTACATTTTAAACAGCCACCCGAGCTTCAATCCTTCGGCGTCCAGCGGAAGAGCCGAGGGCACCAGCGGTAACTTGACAGGGATGGCGTCACCATCACCAACACGATCCACTTCACTCGTACACGGCAAGACAGGTTTGCACCGGAGCAGCAGCCAAGGTGGGGCCAGTGGTCCTCCACCGGGCTCCTCGAGCAACTGGAAGACGGAAATCTGCATGTACTACATGCAGGGCAAGTGCAACAAAACCCGACGCACCTGCTCGTTTGCTCACGGTGAAAGCGATCTCGTGCGACCCAGCGGTTCTGCTAGTGGCGGCAGCAGCGGAAAACACGGACCGAATTACAAGACTCGCCTTTGCCAAGCGTACGAAATGGTACATGCCCCAAGTCGCGTCGTGACTGCCCCATGGCTCATGGAGTGAGCGATCTCCGTGATGGAAGCTCGAGCGGAAGTGGAGGGAACCAGCCGATTATTCCAGCAGCAACGCCACGGCTGCAGAGCTACAAGACCGAGCTGTGCTACTATTTTTGAAGGGGAATTGCAACTACACGAAGGAGGAATGCCGGTTCGCTCATGGTCAAAGTGATTTGCGCACGGTGGAGAGCAATACGGCCCAGATTGCTGCTGCCGCTGCTGCAGGTGCTTCAGGATACGGAGGCGACTTCGGAGCTTCGTCCCCAGTACCGCAGCCACCCCTGTCAATGGAGAAGCAGTTGCAAATTCAACATCAATACCAACAGCAATATCAACACCACCAAGCTCCGCAACAGCACCACCCATTTCAGCCTCAGCCTCCAGCTCAACAGCAGCCAACTTTTGTCCCGCAGCATCAAATGCAGTTGCAGCGAGGTGCGGGTGGTCAATTCGCGTTCCAGCACCAAGGCTCCGGGGATCAGCACATCCTGCAGTACGAGATGCACCAGCAGCAGCAGAACCCGTACATGCAGCCACCGGACAGTTCCGTTACTTGAAGAGCATGGAGGACAAAAGATCGTCGAC